>JAJJMA010339733.1:0-12444 GCA_023529015.1 Papaver nudicaule
AACCTCATAGCACACATAGCTGAGTATTCAACACACTTGTAGCGTTGGAGATTTCCAGTTACTCTCACGACGGAGATCTTGAACTCTTACACCCAGAAACATACATCCTCAACCTGATCTCAAGTTTCTTTCATTGTTTCCCTCCCTAGATCAACCTCTATCCTCTCTGTGACCGAAGCAAGACTTGAACGACCATTGACTTGGTTTAGGATTGTCTTGTTCGATTTTGATCTCGAGCACTACGATAGTACCCAGAGACGGTACAGTGTTTTTCAGGCAAAAACAAGCACATATCATATCGATATTAATTCAAAAGAAATATATTAAATTTTATTGTTTCATTTCCAAGACAAAGTTTTCACTTCAATATTAACGTAACAAATTAATTATATGTTATCCTATGCATAGATTCATAGGATAACAAAGGGGTAATTTTATTTATTCTCTCCAAGACAATACCACCCCCTTTTGCACACTTATCCTCGGTTAGGCTCTACCTCACTTTGATTAGATCGAGGTGTAGGATTATCACGTGCCCGAACTTCTACAAGTTGGATGTTGTTGACCTTGTTGTTGTCGCCGTATCGGCTGTTCGATGTGTCAAATACGTTGTTAATTGTCCGTTCCAGGATTTCTTTGTTCCCCCGGCAGTTCTTGAATAAGTAGGTAAGATAAGCCGTTAGTACAACTGCGGTTATAGCTCCTCCAGATATTACTAGTGAACCAAAATTGAAACCCTCTTTTGTGCTACTGCTAACAACCTTACGGTCTTCGGGAACGTATCGAGGAGCGTCCGGGGCGGATATTGTGGCCTTCTGAGCAGCCAGGGACTGAGAGTAGGTGTCAGACTGGCATTCTGAGCAGATGTGACAGCTTCATTTTGAGCAGCTGAGGGACTGAGAGTTGGTGTGGGACTGGCATTCTGAGCAGATGAGGGACTGAGAGTAGGTGTGGGACTGGCATTCTGAGCATATGTGACAGCTTCATTAAGATTCTGGGAAGTGATTGTTGGTAGTACCATGGATGAGCTTCTGGTATTGTGGGAGTTTGATTTCAGTGAAACTGAAATCTTTTTCTTCTGCTGTTTCACTTGACATGGTTTTTGTGTCCAGGTTCATTAAGATACTACTGACTGGGTGAGATTTCTGTTTTGAAGGATCACTGGATGGGGAGTGGGGACTAGATAGAACTTTTGAGTATTGTTATTAGGAGGGAAGAAACGGATATGAGGAGGGAAACAAGGTGGGGTGAAATAAACAATAATGAGATTGGTTTTGTAAATTGAAATTCTCACTTCGGTTGGCAAAAAATAGTCCATATTAGAGAAACAAAGATCACGTCACAATCGAATTCTCCGCCGATTAAAATATAAATTGCATATAATTTTAATCTATTATATCCTCAAATTCTGAAAAATAAGAAAACTCGAAACAACTTGATTGTCAACGTCAAAATTTTATATTGTCCGATGATTTTTCGGTATGAATGAATAAGTTTTATGACACTCTGACTTTGTAGATTTATATTTTTCCCCATTGATTTTGGTTTTGTTTTTTTTGTTTTTTTTGTTTTTTTTTATAATAATTGGAAAATTTATCTACAATAATGAAATTACAAGAAACTGGTTGTTTGATGACGACAGATCTTCAACGCGATAAAGTAGGGGAGTTTTATTTTAGGATCAATGGCTAATGTACACAACTAAATCATTTGTATTAACATATTTGCCCTGCATTTTTCATTCCGTAACTGAAAATCCACATTTGCTTTTGATCCGATCAAATAGGGAAAGGATAATCTGGTGTGTGTTTTTTCATTTTTTTCTCATTATGAGAAGCAAAATGCTTATATAATGGATTCATTATCGAGTAAAAATAAAATTTAATTTATTTCCACCCAATTTTTTTACCCTCCTCATATCGATTTCTTCCCTCCTAATAACAACACTCCAAGACCCCCTAGTTTTGGTTCCTCTCAGTCTTGATTTTGGACTATCCGGATTTAAGATCCGGAATAGAAACCAGAACCGAATCAACCTTGGGTTAACCGAGTACCAATTACAGGGCGGTTGGATAAATTGGCCAATCAAGTGGTCAAAGACCAATTACAAAATCCAAATAATGTTTCTGTTAGGATTTGGAGTACCATGACTCCACAATTTCTCCAACGAATCGTTATTGAGGACACGAATGAAATTAGTATCCCAAGAAATTAGTAATTAATAAAATGTCTCCTTTTCCAAAAAGAGAAAGAAAACAAACATTTGAGTGATGTGAGAAGATGGGGTACATTATGAACTGTAAGCACTAACGGAGAACAATGATGAATCATTTTGGAAAGATCACGCTCGAAAGCCATGAGATGCATCACAAAAAACACTAAAAGAATATTTAGACAATTTTATTACTATGCTGACATTTAGGGGCTAAAATTGTCAAATTTTCACGCACCAAAGTATGATTATACATTCGCCAATTTCTTTAATTTGAGGATCCATTCACCAATTTTCTTTAATTTTAGGGGCTAAATTTCTTTTCGGTAGACATTAATCGGAACAAGAGATTTTCTAGTTTAATACTCCCTCCGTCCCACATAAATTGAGCTAGTTGAGATTTGCACAATTATTAAGGCAAGGAAGAGAGAGATTAGATTTTTACTGTTTTTTTCCAATTATACCCTTATAGATAACATGATTGTAAAATTTAGAAACGACATATCTTCCAAATTATGGCACGCATCTTTGTAAACTTTATATCATTGAAAAGCATTTTAAAACATCTACGCAACGAGTACAAACATGACTATGAAATTATAATTATTTATCATACTAAGATTTCATAACAATAATCAATTTAAGGGTAAGATTAGAAACATGGTGTATATAATAGAACTAGCTCAATTTATGTGGGACAAAATCAAAATAGAACTAGCTCAATTTATATGGGACGGAGGGAGTACTAATTTTGAAAGTATAAAAGAAGAAGAAAACTCTAAGTTGCAACCCTTGTTTTCAATTTTGGTTAGAAAAGAAGATAGACAGAGAAAGTAGGTAAGAGGTTGGAGGGGTGGACAGAATCGCACTCATTTCTGCCCCAGCAGTGAAATTTGGCAGTGGATGATTCCAATCTTTAGAAATCCTAAACTTTCTAGTATGCTTAACCAAGCAACATGTTGGTGTATTACATTTCTTGTTCATATATTTGACATACGCCAACTACTAAAACCTATTTGAATGCCTACAGACTCTACTTTCTCTCCGATGAAAAACTTTTCTCCGGAAGTCCTCTCTCTGCTCAGATCGGCTCCATATGGAGCAGATCTGGGCAGTCCGCTTTCGTTTTACTTCTTTTTTAGCATGTTCAGTTCTATCTGATGTAGTTTGTTTTAATTTTTGTGTTCTTTTAATTTCATGTTTCGGTATTTTAGGGCTTGATCTTGTTGTTTCTCCTGCATGGATGGGCTTTCTTGGATTTTCTCATGGGATTTCTTCTAGATCTTACGCCTTTGTTTGTTGTTGTATAAAGGCTAGTGGATTTTTTGTGGTTTGCATAGGTCTTTCACTTCACGGCGAGCTTCTCCGGCAGTTGCGAGATTTTGAAGAAACTCAAAATCTGTTGGTATCTACTAGGGAAGCAGATTTTCATGTCTGTGTTGGGAGGGGTTGTCATTTTCAAAGGCTATTTCACAATCTGACAACAAATGTTCAATCTTTGGTTTGTTCTTCTCCTTTGCTTTGTTGCTGGGTTTTTTTCTCTATGGATGATTCTGATCGGCTTTTAGATTGTAATGTTTTAAGTAGTTGTGATCTGTTTGTGCTGGGTTGGTTTTCTGACCTGGTCACTGATAGATCTGGTTTGTTTAGGTCATTCAGGGGTAATGAATTACTTTCTCTCATGGGTCCTGTAATTTTCTCTGTTGTAATGGTGCTCTTAGTCATGGGTCACGGTCTGTTTGACAGCCCCAATTTCGGTGATGATCTCTTCCGGCATGTTCAGAAACCCATTAGGTTTTTCCGACGAGTTTGTTGTTATACATCCGACGAAGTCCCTGATAAACCGTCCTTGGAAGATCATGGTATTCAGAAAAAAAAATTAAAATTGCTTCCATGGTTGTGGATCAAGCTTCAACGCTCTCCCGTATGTAAGTGGGTGTTTGAAAAATTAAATGAGAGGCATATTTGATGGTAAGATAGAGATGATAGCACTCTTTGTCATAAAAAGTGATTCCAAGAGATTAATCACGATGATAGTTGTTGTTTTTCCTTGATGTGGAGCTCTCTTTTGGTGGAACAATAGGATTTGCCATTGGCTTTCCCTTAATTCTTGTCATAAGGAATTAAGTCCACAAAAACTTGATTCAAAAACGTATTCAACCTTTTACAAACGTTCTTGAAGTGAATCTTAGATAGATCGGGAAGACTTGTCGCGATTCAGGAGAATTTCTGATACAAAACCTAGGGCGGCGGTTCCCGAACCGTACGGAGGCAGAATAAACTGTCTCTGCTTCGTCCGGTATCTCATGTATATATATAGGGAATAGTAAACCCTAATTACGAGATTCATCTTGTATCAGAATTCGGATTTGTTTAAAATCCAAAGTTTTACCTTAATACAAATTCCCTTTTGTATGGGACTCCTAAGAGTTTATCTAAAACTGAAACTGTATGTTTTTCCATTTAGGAACTAAGGTATTCCCTTTTTGAGATACTATTGACAGGTTATTTTCTCAAGGGTTACTAGTTCTCATTTATTTTGATTTTGAGAGCTACAAAAATCAAAATTTCTCTATCTTGGTGGAGCAAGGCTCAACACTCAAGTATTTTACCAATAAACCCAAAAAGACTAAAAATAAATCTACAAGGATCTACTCCTACTTCCCTACACATTTTTCTCATCACAAGTAGGTACATGATGAGAAAATCCTGTCATGGATTTTAGGGATAGTAGACATGAGTATATGGATACTCACAAATCTCAGAATGGTAATTACTACCACGAGATGGATTCTTGTTTTGGGTTTCCTTTGGAACATAGTTTTTTGCCTTTTTCCTATGTTTGACCAAAGGGGTACTCATGGGACTAGGAGCATGCCTTGCTCTTTTTGAATTTCTTGACACGTAAAGTTGGCACTCTTTATCAATGTGTACAAGATTTCCGCATTCAAAACAACTAATATTGGCATGCTTACTTCTTTGTTCCTGGATTTTTTCGATGTATTCTACAAAGCTGACATTAAGATTTTGGAGGAGTCGACATAGTAGATTTTCGATGTTTCTCGAGCATATGTAGTCGCATAAGTTCATTGCGATGAGTCTCGAGTATATTTACAAGCTTATCAGAACCTAACATATTCTGAAACAAGCATTGTATCTTCTGGTATACTAAATTGGCGGTAGAGTGAAACCAATTGTTAATGTACGCCATAGTTTACAAACCTCAATAAACACATACAATTACGTCTTTTAATGTGTTTACCGACTCTGATATCAATTGAAAAAAACAGGGGTGAACAAGGAGGGGTACCGAAATACAACCAACTTTTCGTTTGGGCTCGTGAGTCTTATGGTTTAAGTTTGGACGATCTCAAAAATCAATATCCAAACCTAGATAACTGGAGTTGTGGAGGGTAAAACCCCTCGGGACACGTGTCGGAAATCCAAGGAGCAGGATCGCGCCAGAGGAAGTAACAGTGAAGCCTCGGGACCAAACCAAAGAAGGGTGAGACCGAATAAGCCGAGCGAAGACTCAGAAGAAAGGGATTCAGACCATTCCAAAGGACCGAAGCCCCAGAACCAACTTCGGAGCGCCACCAAAGGAACCGCCTTACTCGACAAGGACTGACACCACCACGATTGAGTCCCTTGTCTTATTAGTTGTAAACCACCTAAGCTCGGCCTATATAAAGCGAGCTTGGAGAATATTGTAAGGGTTGGAATCTTTTGGGTGAAACCTAAGCGGCAAGAGAGGGATTAGGTCTGTATCTCCTCTGGCTCCTTAGGATCATAATCCATGTAGTTACAACATTGAAATTAATACAAATCTTTATACATTTAGTCTTATGATTAATGTCTTTTATATGTCTTCGGAATCATTCTTGAGGTCTTTGTACCTAATCATGTTTAATTAACTATATGTATGAGTAAGATCTGAGGGCTGTAGTATATCATATACCTATGCAGATTTTCTACTCGTACAGTTTGGCGCTAGAAACATGGACTGATTAAAACAACTTAGGGTTTGCCTATGATTTTTCGGGTTTTCAATTTTTTTTATAGATTTTTTCATTCTCTCAGATTTTCAAAGCTTGTTCTTTAAAAGAAGCTCCAATACCTTAAACGTCTAGAGATCCTTAAAGGCCCTAGCATGTTTAAGGGTTTTATGAGCAAATCACCAGATGGTAAGGTCATCAATTAAGGGGTTCAAACCTTGGCATGACGAAACTGATTTCAAAAATGGAAGTTGATTTTCATCATGTATGCCTTAAAATTTGAGGTTAGCTATACGAAAACAATTATATTTGGAGATAAACAATTTTAGACCTATTTTTAGGGTTTTCAAATTGCCTGTTATATTTGGAGATAAACTTTCATGAAACAAACCATTGAGAAAGATGATTCTGGCTAAAAGACAAAAAATATGGTCCGACCAGGCTTCAAAGTAGCCCAAAAGAAACATATGTGACCAACAAGAAACTTACACGATAAAACCGTCGCAACGTACAGACCTACATGACGAACATAATACACTGCAGTAGCCATTATGAACCTCACAGGCAGTTAGCCGAAGAAAATAAAAAGTCAGTATTCAACTACAAAGGCAGCAGCGAGTAGCGGCTTAGAAACTATATTTAGGATTTTGCAAAATACTACATAACAAGATCAACGGAATATATTCATGGACCTCAAATATTTGCTACAATTGATAGAATCACCCAAATACAACTGTTAAATAGATTACTGCACTTCGGAGATCCAGTCAAGCCAAAAGGGCCGGTGCAGAGAATAGGGAACATAACAAAGAAGAAACAAATTGGGATACTAAGAAAGCCCGAACCACTCTCGAAGAAGACCCGAAGTACTTCGGGCGATGCTTCCAAACGACGAGAAATATGATTTACAAGCAAGCTCGCCGAAGAGAGTTAGAGTCGCACTCTCGTTGGTATAAAAATAACAGCTAAAATACGTATAACCAAGGGGAAAAATAAACATCATATTCGGAAAGGCTTACAGAAAGGTACTTTCACGAGTGTCTCGCTGGTGCCCTCGAACAATGACATCTATGGATCCAAAGAATAACGCCCATATGAACAAATAACTTCTCATTTAAATTTCTAACGTTCAGTAAGAATTTCCAACTACGGATTAGCAAGGAGCAGAAAAAAGTTTTCAGAAAAACAAGGATATTTCAAACAAAATACACACACCTCGGATCGCATTAATTAAAAGATAAATTCTTCGGTGTTAACATTCGGATATAAACAGTAGAATTCATAAAATAGGCAACGAAGATGCACATTTTCGAAGACTATGAAAAAAAAAAAAAAAAACTATTCCGAAGAAAAAGTGCAAACCACACTTAAAAAGAGAAAAAGTACATCAATTTCTTCTATTCCTACGCCTACCCCGAAGCCGTCCAGCCACAGTACCGCGATCTTCGTCAAGACCATCGAGCAGATCTACATCAATAATCGGTACATCGGCCGGAATAGCATCAACATTCTCCTCGGGGGCAGTAACCTCCGGAATAAGATCATCAACGACCGTAACTGGTTCATCGACCGGTGGAATAGGAACAAAAGCGGTGGCAGATAGGCCTGCATCATCAACCTCCTCTTTTACTTCAACCTTCACACTCATCTCATCATCAGGAAAAGCGAGATCTTCTCCCAGCATCAACAAAATTTCTTCACTATGACGACGAAAAAATGATCTCGTTTCATACATACGACAGTCATAGGAAGGACCACCATCTTCTCTCATTCTCTGCTCCCTTTTTCTCTCATCACTCCTTATAAGATGACTAAAAAGACGAATCACCTTATCAGGATTACTTTCCCTTCTAGAAGAGCCAACACTGGAGAAGTCAGTTCCCATTTCCATTATCATCCGAATCTGTTCTCTCCGGCTACTTGGGTCCATCCTGTTGTTTCCTTCCTCCATGGGCGCTTTTCCTCTGTCAGTCATTTCCTTTTAAAAAGATGCTTGGTCAAAACTACAAAAGAGCAGCGGGATTATTTAACCTTTTATAGTAGTTCAGGGGACCATCGAGTCGTCAAATCTAATCAAGTACAGACGTTACAATTTGGAAAAAGTAAAAATTGCATTAAGGATTACCTTGATAAACGCACCAATACTTTAAGACGCCATAGCCGCGCATTACCCAATAAAGTAATTACATACCTTTTACAATTCCCCATGCCACTATTCAAACCCTAGCGGCGGAGAAACCAATCGTTAGCACCATTTAAGAACAGCCAAGACAGCATACAAAATTTATAAAGACTCGGTAAAATCAAAATAATCTATAATAAGTATGGTGTCAAAGAAGAGACAAGCAGGCATCGGAAGGAAGGTGAAACACCACGAAATAAAGCAAAAACTAAAACTAGGTCAAATACTAGCACATCCGGAAATAGCACGAGATAACAAACAAGCCACACTAGCAAATGCAAAGCAGGAGGCGACCCTCGGTCACAGCCACACTCAGCAGACGAATCCTAAAACCTCAGATGAAAGCATAAAAGAATTCATAGCCGAGGCAACAGAAGCAGGGATAACGAAAATCAGGCAAGACAACAGCAATAGGGACCTACGTCCCGACAACAGAGAACAGTTCCTCGTAGCAGCAAGCTGCCTCCAGACTCCGAATGAACAATCGAGTGAGCCTAGCAAAGGCAAGAACATTCAGCAAGAACCTTCTAGGCAGGGCTGTTCGTCATAGAAAAGCAACTTGGGAATGACACGTATTGCTCGATCAACCTCGAAGGTCAAAAGTCGAAAACCCCAGTGCAGGGGAAGCATGTGAAGCACCTCGCCTAAGAAAGCAATTTTTATGTAATCAATGCTCGTAGAAAGGATTGAATAAAAATCGCACCCTTTTGATGCAACTTCTACTGAAATCAAACTCCAGATCCTGCCAGGACGGGTAAAAAATCCCACCTGGCTAGGCACAACTGCAAAGGCTGTAACGCCGAAGGCAAAAAACGCCAGCAATAAAAAGGCTGTAACGCCGAAGGCAAAAAACGCCAGCAATAAAAAGGCTGTAACGCCGAAGGAAAAAAACGCCAGCAATAAAAAGGCTGTAACGCCAAAGGCAAAAAACGCCAAAAAACAAAAAGTCCTCGAATAGCAGGCATAGAGCTGATGCTCATATGAATCGTAAAGGCCCTACGAGTCATGTGACACAGTCCTCTACCCACAAGACACCCCGTTAGCGGTGGATACTTTGAATCAAGGCTATATAAGCTGATAATACATTCGTATCCACTACCAAACGACCACGAGGAGCTCTTTTTCTGAGGCGTCGAGGGGATAATAAATGGGATTAACATCTACCAATAGCGGTGGATGGAACCCCGAGGCAGCTGCTTCGCTCTCACAACAAGCAGCGAGGTACGCAGCCGAGGGACCTCTCTAAAACACTAAGCCTAGGGGGGGCTGTTAAAGATTTGGGTGGGTAGAACTTTAGGCCGCGATAAGAGAAAAGTGCCATGTCTAAGCTCCAGCCCTGATCGGCACTCCCCCATTGTGTTACTTTATTATTGAAAACTGGGCATCCGTTATAAGCCCTTACATTTACATAGGATAAAAAATAGGTTACTAGGGCGCCACCATGCCCTCCCGGAAGATAAACAAATATCTTCGGTACCTACCTAACGTAATAAGGCAAAGCGGATACCCACACCCTCAATAGCCAGTGTTTGCTTGAAATCAGTGCGAGTAACTCAAAGCCTTTGGGAAGGGTGATCCATACGCCCCCACTAGCTTGGTTCACTATCTCCTACATCGAAGTAAACCCCGAAGTTGCACCTCGAGAAGCTATAAGAGCCATCTATAAAAAAGTAATCTCCCAATCAAAATGAGTAAACATCAAAGTAGATACAACAACAAAGAACTGAATAGCATCAAGAACTAAAGAAAGCAACAAATGTGCAAATTTGATATCCAATATACAAAGCAGCAACAAGAAATCAAAAAGGTGGAAGAGGGTACACGCTCCCTATTTTACATTTTCAAACAAATCCTTCTACACAGTTTCATCAGAATTTAAAGTACCCTGGGAATTATTTTGAGGCGAAACCAAAGGCTCGCTGCCATTCTTCTCAAGCGAATGAGAAACTTCGGGAGCCCTATTGGCATTAACCTCATCCACGGGATCCAGAGCTTCAACATTAATCCTTGAACCATTATCAGAGGCATCTACGAAACCCACTTCCTTTGGCTTGTCGCAAGAAAGTTCGTGACTCACCTTCGGCTCCTCGCCACTACTCCCACCACCTTCTTTTGGCTTCTCACTGGTGATCCTGTCAACTGTCTCTGATTTCTCGGCATCAAAGTCATTATTCCCCTTTTGCTTCAAATCAATAGATTTATCCTCTTCAATCCCAGCTCCATCATCAGAATCGCTACCCATTTCTTCAAACTCCTCTTCAAGCTTCGCTGCTTGCAATTCAGCCACTATTAACTTAACATCCTCGGATGAAATAAGATCCTTATCAGACTCTAGTAAGGCGTCAGGATCCTTCAGGCCGTTATGATAATAAGGTGGCCGCATGCCTAAATTCCTAAACAGATATCGACCATGCTTACGACTAAACAAGGCAGTACGTGCATCCTCTCCTCGGATATGATCGTTAAGCTGCAAAACCTCTTCACCTAAAGCTTCGAAGCTCACTCTTTCTGAACATCAATATCTCGGGAATAATCATCTCGCTCGGTCATGGCAGTCTCAAGACGTTCATTCAAAACCTTTACATCCCCTGCAAGACCACCGTTTTCTTGCCGTAAAAGCTGATTGTCCTTGTCAAGACGAGAAATCTCAAGACTTTGGACACGAACGAGATCTAGCAAGTATATTCCATGATGTTTTTGCTGAAAAGAAGCAAGTATAAAATCAAAACAACAAACAAAAAACGCATAGGGCAAAGACAACCAAGAAATAAACTCACAGCTTCAATGAATGATTGATGATGAGTAACTACCGAAGCAAAAGAACTCCTATCCCAGGAGCCAGAAAAAACTCGGGCAAGAAACTCGGACACCGAAGGATCTAAAGGATAATTTTGAGGATCCCTCGCATGCGCCTTCAGATGATTGGCCAAATCATCGGCATACAGGCTAGGAAGAGAATTCTGTTCTAAGAAATTTTGGGCCTCGGGATCTGAGCACGGTCGCGGAACAAAGATATTAGGAACCGAAGGAGTACCTGCAGCAACCGACGCCGGTAAAACCAGAGAAGAACCAATAAAAAGATCATTGGAACCATATTCATTCAAGTTCATATCGGGTTGGCTAGGATTGGAGGCATCACCAACAGAAAAAGAAGAAGAGGAAGGTCCCTGCGAGGGTACCACAATTCGGGAAGCCGGCATACCAGCTGGTCCACGACGAAGATCTTTTCCCCTCCTTAATCTCCTAAAAACTTGAGGCATCTCATCTTCGGTCTCTTCATCATCCACCTCTTCCGCAATCACAGTTGACAAATCAGTTAAGCTTTTGTTAACAGCTTTTGTGCAAGGCTCCTTTGGTAATATAGCAGGGATAGCAGCCTTCACACCTTTCTTCTTCGAAACAACAGTAGTGCTCCTCTTTCGATTCGGGTCACACAAAGAAAACTTCGCAGCACCATCGTCAACCGACAGCACATCGTTCTGCTGAAAAGCAGTCAATTTGTCAGGCTCTAAACAGAGGCAGATATCCATACCTATCGCATAGCTGAGGCAGGAAGTGTTTATCACCTGACCAACTCCCCCCTTCCCAGCAGGTGCCGACCTCGAAGATCTTTTTCTCTTCTTATTCGGATCATCGCTCCGCTCTGAAGCCTCTTGGCTCTTTAACTTCCCTTGCTCCACTTTCTGGAAAAAAAAAAAACACATGAAAAATAAAATAAAATAATAATAATTAAAAAAAGAAAATAATTAAAGAAAAATCAACCTCATCTTACCCTCATCTTGCCAAGAGCAATATTTTCTTGAGATTTCTTGCGCTCCGCTTCGGAGAAGTAAATTCTGTAGAAATCAACAACAGGGAAATCATGCCCATCCTCAAACTTCGTACGCTCGACTCTCCCCTCCTTGTCCTCGTAGCCATAGAGGACGGGACCTTCGATGAGCACGGGTTTTGAAAACCACACCTCATCGCTAGAATGACGAAGAAGCGTGTTCGTTTTGGACCCCGAAAGATCTACGTCACCCAGAGCATGAGAAGAATCGGCCACTTTACCTAAG
>JAJJMA010339736.1:0-11731 GCA_023529015.1 Papaver nudicaule
GAATCTTACCCATCTTCTCTATTTTCTTCTGCTGCTTTCTTTTCTATCACTTTTGATTTAGAATCATTCTCTATTTCTCTTTCCGGTGAATAGCTTCACCGTTAACTGTTCATCTTCATCTTCTCCGACCAGATTCCGGCCACCTTCAAGCTATTTTCATGGCTTCCACTGTTTAATCCTCAAAACCCCTCAAATCCAAAGGCAAATCCTGCAAACCCAAAGGTACTAGTCAAAAAAGACCTGACTGGACAGATTGGCCTGGATACTGTTTCTTCGCCAAGGTTGATTATACTAAACCAAAAATATTCATCTTGCCTGGAACGCCGAAAGCAACTACCCTAATGTCTATCGAAGACCTTCGCCGTCCTGAAACCACTAATACTTGGGATGTGGTTGCTTTCGGCCAACTGAAAGCAGGACTACAATTCCCTCTTTACAATCCGGAAAACACCTTCATCGTTGACCTTCTTTTGGCGATGAATAGGAGTCCCTTTCAGCTGACTGCTAACGCCATTCGGGTGATGACCGAGTGGAGTAAACGCCGAGAAGGCAAGACTGATTACCCTGAACTCACCAAGCTGGATGCCTATCCTGCTTCGGATTTCACTGTGGAGAAGTTTCTTGAACAATATCATGCAGCTCCCTGCACTAGAAAGGCCGAACCTTGGGCTGTTCGCTTTACGCCGAAAAAGAATTATCCCACCAAGGATCTTCTACTTGTCGATGTGGAGTTTACCAGCACCGAAGAGGTTCCCACCATTCGCCATAGTACTGAAGGCGACTTCTCCAATCTTCCTTGCGTCGTCGAGGGACCGTGGTTACTAGGATGGAAAGACGAGGATAAAACCATCGTTCGTGATGCTTTCCCCGAGCAACATTCTCGTCTCGCCGATCATATTTTCTAGAAGGCAGTCTGGCCTGCTGAGAAGGAGTATGCCAAGGATGAGAATGGCAAATTTCTCAGGAATGCTGACATGAGCTATGTCAAAATTCCAACCTCTACTACTTCTGGAACAAAGAGAGGTCGAGGAGCGACTGATGACTCGACTCAGGTAACAAACACCTTATCTTATCTTTGAATATATATCTATATTTGCCTCTGTTTGTTGCATGAGTTGAAGTGACATGGGTGAAACTCGACTTGCAGCCCCCACAAGAAAAAGCTTACTGCTGCCGAACGAGAGGAAAGAATTCGTCAACTTGCCTCGGCGAAGCTTCCAGATCCCAATGCTTCTTCTAAGTCTATTAAAGAGACAGATCCTGAGAAAGAAGAACCTGAGAAGATCGCCGATCGAACTGTAGATGACTCAAGTATGCTCGTCGATCAATCAGCTAAGGATGATTCAACCAAACCCCCTGAGGTTGAGATGCCCGAGGTGATTCCTGAGACCAATGCTCAAGATATGAATCAAGACCCTGAGGGAAACCCTATTGCCGATGAGCATCTCAGCAAGGATATGGATATGCTTGACATTTCTGGCGATCACGACACCAACAAACCAACTTCCTCTCAGAATCATCAAAAGCTAGATTCAACTCACCAGACTCCTCCTATTTCAGCTCTTGAACCACATCTTTCCGGCTTAATCGTCCTTGACAGGTTGCCTCGGCATCCCTCTACTCCTCAACCTTCTAAGGGTCCTGGAAAAGTGCAGCTTAACGCATCAAATATGCTCGCCGAAGCCTTTGACAAGCTTAGTATGGCGGATGATTGTCCAGACCCAGAGTACTTTGAAGTACTGGCACAGTATAGTCGCCCAGGGTTTGTTCACCACCCAGATTTTCACAAGGCTGCTCCCATTATCTCCTATCAAGAACATTTCAACCTTCTCAATATGGTATGCACCTTTCATGCCCTACACCATCTTTATTGTGGTTTGACACTCATGCTTATAACTGTGATTTCAGAATTTCCATCACAGCTTGAGTCTTGCCTCGGCCAACGAAGGTCTTTGACGAGAGGTTATTAATCTTGGCAACGAGATCAGCCAGTTGAAACACGATTCTACAGTTCAGAGAAAAGAAATTGAAAGGTTGAAGGGCGTGATCCAGGAACGAAGCCTGAAAATAACGTCCCAACAAAGTAAGTTATTTTTATATTATTTTTGTTATATTATAGCAACATTTAGCTTTTCCTTCGCCGACCCTTAGATTTCCTGCCTTCCAAGGTTGCCATTCCTCCGATGATGATAGGCTTAGGCGAGCTGAATCCGAAATCGAGAGACTTAGTAATAGCAAAATTAAGCAATGTAACCAACTATTCTGTTTTCATAAAGACCTTAAATGGTGTCGTCAAGAATTGAGTCAAGACAACGATATTATAAGAAACCTCTGTGATACTTATCAAGCTACTCGATCGGAATTAGCTGGATGACTAGCCAGCGTGACGATGCACTTCGCCGAGAAGAATTAACTGTTATTGCCAAAAAAGAAGCCGAGGTTGGTCATATGCGAGCCTCTACCCTTTGGCGGGAAGAGAAATCTAGGGCCGACGATCTAATTTCCAGGGTGATTCGCTTAAGTACTGAGAAGGAAACCGCCGAATTCCAAATCAACCGTTGGAAGGATGCAGCGGCGAGACACGAAGCTTTAGCTATCGATCTATACAAGCAATGCTCTACCCAACAGCGTCAAATAAACCAGATGTTAGGTCCATGCGCCGATCAAAATTTTGAATTTCATATGGCTCAGTTTAGGGAAGCTCAAGAGGGTGCGCGAACTTATGTCCGAGACTTAGAAGGTAGTTATATAGGGTATACCCACAACAGCTTTCACGCTTGTTCTCTTCTCAATTTTTCTAACCATGTTTTCTTCTTTTCTTCCTCCAGCTAAACTTCAGAGCTTGAGAAAGGAGGTGGAGCACCATAAGGAAGTCATCCAAGGCTACAAGGAGTGTGAGGAGAAGATCAACGAGCTTACTGACAAACTTAAAGAGCGTGAACCCTGCCCTGGCCAGATCAAATAGTTGTCTCTAAATCTTAAAGATCATGAGTTTTGCGACGGCAAAATCGATGAATTGTCCAAAAAGCTCCAGGAGCATGAATCTTGTGCTGGCAGATATCGAGAGCTCGAAGAAGTCCGTGATCGCCTTGAAATTGAGAGTTCTGAAGCTAAAGACGATATTCAAGAATTGGAGAAGCAACTCGATGAAGACGTCGTCAAAGCTGCGTTTATCGGTGCTCAAGACTTTGCTTACAAGTTCTGCCCAGAACATGACTTGGAAGTTCCTTCTTTCTACCTTCGCCCAACTCCTGAACAGCTCGCCGAGCAGGCTCGAAAAGAGAAGCTAAGCGCTCAAGAAGAGGAGAACGAGTTGCAAGAAGAAGAGGAGAACGAGGAAGAAAATCAAGAGGAAGAAGAGGACGCAGAAGAAGAAGAAAACGAGGAAGAGAATGAAGAAGAGAACGAAGAATAAAAGAAGGACGAGAACAAAGAGGAGAACAAGGAGAATGACTCGCCTGAAAGGATCCAAACAAGGAATGAGGAAGGAGAACATACTGGCGATGGTGTTCCGACTATGCCTTAAATCCAAGTAGGTGATTCAACCCTCGAGATTCAAGATGACGATGCATCCAGCCCTTTTCCAGACCCTAGATGTTGAAGTAAAAGAAGTGAAAATAGCTAGCCTCTCATGTTCCTTGCTTTCCTTTCTAGTAGTCTTATTGCTTTATCTTAAACTACTCTTGTAAAGTTATGCATTATCTCCTCTGTATTGAATTTCCTTTCGGTTGTCTTGTACTGACTTATCTTTAATAGGATGCCTCTCATGGCTTTTCTTTGGTCTTTTAAATTTACTTGTTACACACTTAGCCTGTTATTGAAGGAAGTCCAGTGCTTGTACGACCAACAATTTCACAATGAGCCTAGGATAACACCCCAGCCGTAACTATTACTTGTGCCCGTCGGCGATCTTATAAGTGTTCGGTTTGCCCAGTAGGCTTATTACACTTACGGCATTCGCCGATGTGGTGCTACGATGGCTCCCGCTGGCGAGGTCTTACACGCCGAACTCTTACATATCAACAAGTAACACGACTGGTCTTACAACTATCCTGGGTCGGGCTTACCATACAAGGAGGTTGTTTCGCTTCAATAACACGGGTAAGCTTTAATACATCTTGAATGAGAGCCTTTGGCCCCACACTGTTTTATGATATTATGCCTCTGTTGCTGGTACCTGATCAGGGTTTTTATGTATGGCATGTTGCCTCAGTATTTAACCTTATATTCTTGTTGATGTTTGGCATTCTTGCCTCAGTGTTGATGTTATAGTTTCTTCTAGCTTAGCTACTTTGGCGAAGCTATTTTTAGCTTAGGGTGCTGAATGAGCTAAAATGCTCAAAAAATAACACGACACAGTGATTTGTTAACGGGGTTCGACGCATGATATCAAACCTACGTCCCCGGATCTTATTCGTTGTTGTTTTACATGAGCTAATAACATTTCTTGGGTATTATGCCCGCCCAAGACTTCGGATCTTTACATTATTTCCCTCAAGGATAATACTTTTTGATAAACTTGGCGTTCCAAGGATGCTCTAGCTCCACGCCATGCTCATCGATCATCACGTATGCTCCACTCCCAGCTACTCTCTTGACCACATATGGACCTTCCCATACTGGTTCTAACTTTCTGCATCCCTTTCGCTGTGATGGAGGTATTTCCCTTAGTACCAACTCGCCGGGTTGATACTCTCTTGGGATTACTCGCTTATTGTATTCTCTAGACAGCCGGCGATGATAATTTTCCATGTGGGTAAGAGCGATCAATCGTTGTTCTTCTAAGTCATCCAGCTTTGCTAGAATTAGGTCTGTGTTCAGATTCTTCTCCCATGCCTCATGCTTTGTCGTTGGCAAAATTACTTCAGAAGGGAGTACTGCTTCAGCGCCGAAAGTCAGCAGGAAAGGAGATGCTCCAGTTGCTTCTCTGACAGTAGTCATGTAGGACCACAATACATTATGCAGATGCTCACACCATGTTTTTTTATGTTTCTCCACCCTTTTCTTCAGCCCCATTCCAATAGCTAGTCTTGTTGGTGGCTTCCGCTTGCCCATTACTCTGTGGGTATAAAGGAGTTGATTTTCCTAGCTTGACGCTGTAAGTAGCGAGTAACTTTATAATGTTGTCGCCGACGAGTTCCTTTCCATTATCAGTACATATCTCCGCCGGCACGCCGAATCTGCAAAATATATTCTCCCAAATGAATGTGAATACTTCTTGGCCTGTCTTCTTCTTGATGGCCTTGGCCTCACACCACTTGGTGAAATAATCTGTCGCCACAATGATGTATTTCCGTTGTCCTGAGCCCGGAGTCAATGGTCCAATTATATCAATACCCCATTTGGCGAAGGGCCAAGGGCTGGGCACTGAATTTAATGACGTCGATGGTGCTTTAATTCTTCTTCCATACAACTGGCATGGTTTGCATCGGCGAACATGTTCTTTGGCATCACTATTCATCCAAGGCCAGTAGTACCCTTGCATCCTAACTTTTAATGTTAGAGCTCTTTGACCGTCGTGATTCCCACAGTCTCCTTCATGGATTGTTTCTAGTAACTTCTTGCCTTCTTCTCTTGACACACAACGCAACAATGGCCCAGAGAATGACCGGCGATACAAAATTCCATCTCGAAGCTCATAGTTCGCTGATCGACTAATGACTTGGTGAGCTAAAATTTGCTTTCCTGGTAACGTAAGGCGATCCAAATAATACCGAATCGGCGTTCTCCAATCTGTCTCCGCTGATTCTTCAGTGCTAGTTGCCAACACCTCTCTTTGTTCTCGCTCTTCTACCGATGATTGCTTCACTCTTTCAATAGCTATTGAAGGGATATCAGGGTTTGTTATCATTGAAGAGATGAAAGCCAAGGCATCGGCATGCCTGTTATCCTTTCTGCAGATGTGGCGAAACTTGATACCTGAGATCCTCTGGGCATACTCCCTAACAAGTTTTAGGTACTTCTGCAGAGACGGGTCTGATGTCTGGTATCGTCCAGAGATTTGTCGGATCACTAGCTGAGAGTCGCTTGTTAACCTAACATCGTTGATGCCCATTTCGATGAGTATTCGCAT
Organism: Papaver nudicaule; assembly: GCA_023529015.1. Lineage (NCBI taxonomy): Eukaryota > Viridiplantae > Streptophyta > Magnoliopsida > Ranunculales > Papaveraceae > Papaver > Papaver nudicaule. Next base: position 6,074 of record JAJJMA010339736.1, read on the forward strand.
GGCGTGAATAACCGCTTCATACTCTGCCTCATTATTTGTCGCTGGGAATTCTAGTCTCAGCGAGTGTACTATCTTGGCTCCTTTCGGCGAGGTTAGGACAATTCCTATTCTTTTTTCTTCTTTATTTGATGAAACATCAACATAAACTTCCCATCCATCAAGACTGCACTTCAATAAGTCTGGCATTTCATTCTCTCGCTCATCCAACGAGAATGGGATTTCTTCTATTTCTTCTTCTTCTTCAATTGGAAAATCGGCAAGGAAGTCTGCAATAACTTGAGACCACTGTGCTGTATGTATTTCATATTGGACACCAAACTGCTCAATTTGCTGATTCCATTTAGCGATTCGCCCTACTCTTTGAGAGCTGTGCAGAATGGATTCTATAGGAGTCTTGGTTAGGACAACAATGGGATGAGCATGAAAGTATGGACGTAATCTCTGAGATGCAAAGACTAGCGCCAAGATCAATTGCTCAATTTTAGTATAATTCTTTTCTGCCCCTTGTAACGTTCTGCTGATATAATAAATAGGCGTTTCGCCGCCTTTGGTTCTTACAAGCACGTCGCTAATGGAGAATGAAGTTGCGGCGAGGTAAACTCTGAGCTCTTCACCATGCTCAGGTGGTTGAATTACGGGTAGAGTAGCGAGGTACTTTTTAATACCTTTAAAGGCAGCCTCATGTGCCTCAGTCCAGTTGAACTTTTCTCCTTTCTTCAATGTCTGAAAGAATAATTTGCATTTGTCCGAGAATCTGGAGATAAATCTATTGAGTGACGCCAGAGTTCCATTTAGTCTCATGACATCCTTTACTGTTACCGACGAGGGCATTTCTACGATTGCTTTAATCTTGGCTTGATCGGCTTCCACACCTTTCTTCGTGACGACATACCCTAAGAACTTTCCTGAAGTTACACCAAAGACGCATTTCGCCGGGTTTATTTTTAGTTTGGTAACACACACGTGATCAAATATTTCTCTAAGATCTTGCACATGAGTTTGCTTCTTCTTGCTCTTGACAAGCATATCGTCGACGTACACCTCCATTGTTCTTCCTATCCATTTTTCGAACATCTTCTGCGCCATTTCTTGATAAGTAGCACCGGCGTTCTTCAATCCAAAGGGCATTCGGGTATAACAAAACAATCCTTTGGTGGAAAAGAAAGCAGTGTGCTTCTGATCTTCTTCTGCCAAGGGTATTTGATTATACCCTGAGTATCCATCCATAAATGATAGCAACTCGTGCCCTGATGTAGCATCTACAGTTTGGTCAATACTTGGTAGCGGAAAACTATTCTTTGGGCACGCCCTATTGAGGTCGCTGAAGTCGATGCAGATCCGTACTCCCTTGTTCTTCTTAGGTACCACCACCATATTGGCTATCCATTGTGGATATTGTACTGGCCTTATGATACCTGACGCTCTCATCTTATCAATCTCCGCTTCTACTGCTTATTTATAGGCTGGAGCCAGTTTTCTTATCCTTTGCTTGAAAGGCCGAATTTTTGGATCAATATCTAACTTATGACATGCTATTGCTGGGTCAATGCCTGGCATTTCATTCATGCCCCAGGCGAAGACATCAACATATTCCTTGAGTAGTGCTTGCAACTTCGCCGACTCGTCTTCGTTTAATAGGGTGCCGATTTTTACCACCTTTGGGTCATTCTTTTCGCCGATGTTTATATCTCTAGTTGGTTCCACCGCCGTGAAATGTAGCTCAGGTTCCCCCATCGGCGATGGTTCCTTTAATTGCTATAAAGTCTTCTCCGTGGACTTCGCCGAATCCTCTACGGAGTTCACCGAATGTACATACTTCGAAGGATCGGCGATAAAGTACTGAATTTCCTGATTCTTGATAGCTTCCTTGTCTTGTTTCTTTTTCTCAACTAACTTAGCTTTTCTATTTTCCTGCATTTGTATGTCCGCCGTATTACAAGCTTTCGCTACTTCCAGATCACCACCATATTCAGCAACTCCCTTTGGCGTCGGGAACCTTAGACGTTGATGGTAGGTAGATGGTACTCCCTTTAAACTGTGCAGCCATGGTCTTCCAAGGATTGCAGCATATGGTGAGTCGACGTCCACAATGCAAAGGGTAGTGTTCAGAAAGTATTCATCACAGATAAAGATCTCGAATTCAATCTCTCCTTTAGGTGTAGAAGCAATCCCATTAAACCCATAAATATTGTAAGAGGAAACCGTCGGCGAAGGGATTTTGTCGTCCTTTGCTTTCATTGCCTCATATGCATAGTTGAAAAGAATATCCACCGAACTCCCTGGGTCAATAAGGACCTTGGGCATCCTGAATCTCCCCATTTGAATAGTGAGAACTAGAGGATTGTTATGATTTCTCCCTTCAGGCGGTATCTCATCTGCGGAAAAACCCACGTAAGCTTTCATCCACTCCTGCAGGGGCTCTTTCTTAACAGCCACACTACAAATTTCATTTCCCATTCTATCTCGCTTATGCACCCTAGACAAAATGTTGTCATGGATCTCGTCTCTAGTGATTTTTGAATGTACTATAGAATAACAATCCAATTCCAACAAGTCATCTCGTTCAACCTTTACTTCATATACATTTGGAGCTTGGGCGGCCTGAATAGCCTGAATTGGCTGGACCATGATAGGGGGTGGTGGCGGCAATTCGAGGAAGTCTTGGAATTTCCCCAAGCGAATGAATCTGTGTACCTCTTGATGTACGCTGGTACAATTTTCTGTTGGATGTCCATGAAATTGATGAAACTGACAAAAGGAATTGGTATTAGTCGGCGGCACTCTGGGATTTCCTCTGTTATAGGGATAGCGAATGTCGTCTCTGCAATTTGAGCTCTCGATTTGCCCCCATGCGTCAGTGTAAGAAATGCGCAGCTTAGGCAGCGTGGCATTCTGGAATGGCTGTTGGTGTCCTTTACCAAATTTTTGGTTATCTCCGTTATACCTCTTATCACCATTTCCATTTCGCCGATTATCACGTCCACATTTTCCATTGTTGCTTCCTCGATTATCTTGCTTTTCTCTCCCATCATAATTATCTCTCTTTTGTGAGTTCCAGTGCTGATCAGCGGTTACCTGTTGTTGCTGTCTCGGCGCCTCTTGATGTTCTAATTTCGCCCATTCTTTTCTAATTTCTTCCTGTTCTTCCTGCGAGTAATTATTGATCGAGTAGATCTGTTTCACTCTCTCCTTCTTTAGGCGGAGTTCCTCTGCTTGGATTTCTTCATAATTAATCCATTCATTCTGTTTTACCCTCAGCGCCTTCATGTCTTTCGGCGGCTCCCAAAACAAGCTTTGGTACATTGGATCTGACGTTTCCATGGAACTTATGAACGCTCTGATCTTATCCCTATCAGACACCGTTGTTCCTACTTCACTGCACAACTTTCTCCATATCTGGATTAGGCTTCTGTAAGTCTCCGATGGCCTTTTCTTGATATTAAACAACCTTTCCACGCCGAGCCTACTTCTGTTATTCTGAATGTAGTTTCGCAGGAACTTGCCTTCTAGCTTGTCGAAACGACCAATCTTCCTTTCTTCCAACCCATCAAACCACGCCAAAGCTTCGTCTTTGAGTGTAACAGGGAACGCCATACACATGATGGGGTCTGAACCTACCCACGCCGCCAAGTCTCTCTTGTAGCTTCTCAAATGTTGGGCAAGATCCCCTGTCCCATAAAAAATGGATGAGAATTTAGGCATAGAAAACTTGGTTGATACGTGCCCATATGTGATACAATCCTTGAAAGGTGTCTTCGTTGCCTCAGAGAGTGCCATTTTATATTAGGACTCCTTGGCAGACCCATCTAATGTAGCCATTTTTCCCTTCAATCGGCGAAGCTCCTTCAACACCTGTTTATCCGTCTTGTCATGCTTCCTGCTGGCATGCCTTGAAAGGTATTCCTCGCTGCCTCTTTTGAATGTTCCTATTCTCCTGCCTCTCTCATCATACTTCGCCGATGAATCCGACACTTCAATAGTACTATCCCTGTTTTTTTCTGATCGACGAGTGGTGTTCGACTGAGATGTATGACTCCTGTTTTGAATCACTCTCCTATTCTCTTCAATCAATTCTCTATGACTTTGCAGGACAGTTTCCATTAGTAATTGCATCTGCATCTGCATCTGAGCTGCTTGCCGATTGTTCGCTTCAAGGATCAGTTTTAGCAGAGTTTCTGTATTATTGGTGGATCATGTGTTATCTGCCACCACTACCGGACGAGTTATAGTGGTGCCTAGTACTACTGCCATGTCATTTCCACTAGCAGCCTGAGGAATATTTGTCGTCGCGATAGTTTCAGCAACAACTGCTGGTGCTTCTTCTGCCATCTGAGGTGTTTCACCGATAGCTCTTGGGATTGTGTTAACTGCTATTGTACCCCTTGCATTAGTGTTCTGAACTGCTCCCGCCGCGTTGGACGACTCCCCGACGGCTCTCTGAGTGACTCTACCACCATCCACGGGCTCGCCGAAAGTATTTAATTCTATTTCGCTGTTGACCCTTCTTAGTAATGCATTAGGCTCAGGCGTTCTTTCTGCATTCTCCAAGTGAGTGAAGTCTTCCATGTAAAACTCCTCTTGGCGACGCGTTCGCTGGACTGGTGGTCGCCGAGATGAACTTGCCAGCAAAGAATCTGGTAAATCAGCTGGTTCTACTCCCCTGCTTCTGGTATTCTGTTGGCTACTGGGAAACATCGCTGGTGTAGGGAGGATAGGATATAGTGGAGGTCTACCCGCTGGGGTTTTGCTGCTTCTTCCTCTAAGACCCATTCGTCGAAGATCTGTAAAAGAAGACAAACACACTTCCTGACAGTATTGCTCTGTTAGTACTGTGGGTAAATGCCAAATAAGTTAGTTGGGTTGATTTTTCAGAACGTTGATGAATGAAGGACAAAATTAGCAACTTTAAATCACATGTTGTGCAGATGATGATCTAATCATGACAAGAATTGCAAAAACATCATAGGTGATTGTGATTTTCCAATCAAAACGACCGTACGGCGATTACTTGGAGAGAACTCGAATATAGTTTCATCTATGACCCTGAAAAGGATACCAATCTTGCTGAAATATATATATCTATATTACTCTCAAACGAACTCAAAGTAACGTGTTTTCCTACAGCAGGACCATAGTCATAACAAAAGTAGCATTTTTTCTACTCAAATAGGCCACTTTCTCTGCTACTCAAGTGACACAGGTGAAATATTTGATGAACCATCAAATCAGGCGAGCTAACTTTCAATTTTAGCGAAAATAACATCAAATCATAGCATGGCTACCAAAAATAGCAAAAATATCATAACTTTCTAATCAGCAGGATACTAAAAATAGAATGACTTTCTCAATCTTAGCCATATTTTTCAAGAAAACATCATAACAGACCACAATGTATGCTATATATAGCAAATCAAGAAGAAAAACAAAGAGCAGGTTTGAAACAACGAGCTTAATACCTCTAAATAGAAATAACATGTAAGTAACAATACTACTGGCGAGATTTGCTACATATAAATCATACCACATATAGAAACAAAAGGATATATGATAATCTCAAAAATCATGATGGAGAACAAAGAAAAAACAAGTTCATACCTTTTCTAGCGCCAAAATGTAACTGTCTAAAACCCCAATGGTCAGATCTTAGACAGTACACCC
>JAJJMA010339776.1:0-10477 GCA_023529015.1 Papaver nudicaule
GGTAGAAGGTGTTCTGGCCATATGCAATCAGTAATGGAAAGGAAATCCTCTAGCCCAGGGACCCAATGATCCTTCCATATATTGATGCTAGTGCCATTCCCCACTTCCCAAATGCTATTTTCTTGAATTAGCATTATCCCTTTGTGAACTCCTTTCCATGCCCAAGAGGAATCCTTCTTACACACAGATTGGAAAGGGTTACTGTTTGGATAGTATTTAGCCTTCATAGATTTAGCCCACAGAGAATTGGGTTGGTGGAAAAGTCTCCACCCATTCTTAGAGATGAGAGACAGGTTTAGCTTCTCCAGATCTTTGAGGCCATTACCTCCCTTCTCTTTGCTTTTGCATAACTTCTTCCACCCTTTCATGTAGTAGCCTTTGTTGGTTCCATGTTTTCCCCACCAAAAGTCCCTAATTTTGTTTCTGGTTTTCTTTATAACTTGCTTGGGTAAGATAAACGTAGACATGGTGTAAACATGTATGGTCTCTAAGGTAGTTTTGGCCATTAGACCTCTCCCAGCTGGGGATAGATCTTTGGTCTTCCAACCCTTGAGTCTATTGTCGATTTTGTCGACAAGGGTGTCAAAACAAGCTACTTTGGATCTATTGGTGAAGAGGGGGCCCCCTAGGTATTTGTCATGTAAGCTAATTTTCTTGACTTTAAGGATATCTATGATTTCCTTGCCAAAAGAATTGCTTACAAGAGGAGAGAAGAAGATTCCAGATTTAAAGAAGTTTATCATTTGACCCGATGATTTCCCATAATCATCCAAAACAGTTAGGAGGTTCTTACTTTGCTTTATGTTTGCCTTACAGAATATAAGACAATCATCGGCGAAAAGTAAGTGGCTGATGGAGGGGCTCCTATGATTTATCTTGAAACCTGAGATGAGGCCTATTTGTTCGGCATTAGAGAGAGTTCTAGAAAAAGTTTCCATGCAGAGGATAAAGAGATAGGGGGAGAGGGGGTCCCCTTGTCTCAGTCCTCTAGTAGGCTTGAAAAAAGCACTTGGAGATCCATTTATGAGAATTGCAGAGGAACTTGTGCTGATACATTGGTATATCAAATTGCACCAAGTCTCACAAAAGCCCATTTGCTTGAGAGTAGCAATGAGAAAGGTCCACTCAACCCTGTCAAATGCTTTTGACATGTCGATTTTTAGGCCCATGAAGTGAGTTTTTTTGCTTCTCTTCTTTCTCATTGCATGGATGATTTCATGAGCCACAAGAATGTTATCGGAAATGAGTCTTTGCTTTACAAAAGCCGACTGATAGGGAGATATAAGTTTTTCAAGCAGGGGTTTCATTCTATTGGCAATGACTTTGGAAATGATTTTGTAAACAATGTTACAAAGGCTAATAGGTCTATACTCAGAGGGGGAAGAAGGGTGTTGGACCTTTGGGATCAAAGAGATATAGGTTTGGTTTAGGCTAGTTAACATGTGACCACTAGAGAAGAAAGCCTGAACAGTAGCTATGATGTCAGGACCAACAGTTTGCCAGTTTTTTTGAAAAAAACAAGCAGGAAACCCATCAGGGCCCGGACTGGCATTGGGAGGCATACCAAAAAGAGCTTCTCTTATTTCTAATTCATTTGGAATCATAATGAGCTTCTCATTATCATCTTCAGTAACTAGAGTGGGGACAAGATTGATGATATTAGGATCTACAGTTGGGGCAGTGGTGGTGAGGAGGGTTTCAAAGTGGGAGTTGAGACAGTGGGCTATGTTGTCTCTTCCTTCAATCCACTTGTTGTGTTCATCATAAAGGCCATCTATGTTTTTCCTTCTCTGTCTTATGATGGCATTTTGGTGGAAAAATTTGGTATTCTTATCCCCTAGATTTATGTACTTCTCGTTCCCCTTAATTTTCCAGAGTTCTTCCTCGTAATCATAAAATTTCCTTATATTAGCTTTGGTTTCTATGACTATGGGGTTGTCTGTTCTACAGTTTGGAGTGGCTAAGGTAGTGGACAACGTGCTATTGAGATTTTTGATGTTCTCTTGGATGTTCCCAAAATGAGTTCTATTCCATCTCCCTATTTCGATTTGGGCATACTTTAGTCTCATCGCAAGTCTAAAAGCATGAGATCCTTGGAAATGAATTTCCCAATTGGCCGTTATTATGTCCCTACAAGCCTGTTCCTGTTGGAAGAAGTCAAAAAATCTAGAGGGTTTGTAACTCTTATGAGGAGGGATATCAGTGTTAAGGAGCAGAGGAGAGTGATCAGAACCAATATCATGGAGATGTCTAATTTGGGTATTAGGAAACATAGTAATCCAGTCCCCATTAGCCATCCCTCTGTCCAATCTCTCTTCAACAAGGTTCACACCCTCTTGATGATTGGACCAGGTATAAGGAAAACCTATGAAACCAAGGTCCTTCATACCTATGTTGTTCAACAGTCTAGCATATTTGTTCATTTGAGTTAAATTTGGGGGGTTTCCTCCTCTTTTTTCCTCAGTACTAAGGATTACATTGTAATCACCTAATATTATCCAAGGACCAGACATAGAAATCCCCAGTGATTTAACTCTATTCCAAGACAAATCTTTCCTTTCATCTTTATAGGGACTCCCATACATGAAAGTGACGAACCAGTTAGACTGAGTTTTTTCACACCAAATGCTACAGTCTATTTGATTTTCATCTTTATGTATGACAGTGAGCTTCACAGAGTTATCCCAAGCCACCATGAGTCCACCAGCTATGCCAGCAGGACTATGACAGATGACATTGTGATAAGAGGAAGACTTAATGATTTTTTCAACCAAACCATCCTGGTTTTTTGTCTCAGATAAGAATACCACATTAGGATTGTTATCATTTATCAGTTTCCTAAGGTGTTGTCTAGTGGGTTTGGGTCTTATTCCTTGGCAGTTCCAAGATAGGATCTTAATGAACTGCCAAAAATAAGAAACAATGGGGTACTCAATAGGTCTAAAAATTTTACAGCATTTAAAATCTGGTATTATAGAAAGTATAGCAAGTTTAGGTTGACCCCTATTCTCCCTGATTTTCAAGACTTTAGAAAATTTTCTCTTAGAGTAAACATGACGTATACTAAACCATTTGTCACAAAAGTATAGTATAGAGCTCATAGTCAATTCAAAAATCATGCGAATTATCAAAGGAAACTCCAAATAGCATATGAGAACATGTTGATTATAACAGTCATGAATTCTAATGACACTTATATCATCATGCATGTTCAAATTAGGGTTCTGGATAACCCTAATTTGAAAAGACCCAATCCAGGGGATAATATTCATGCATATAGAAATCCTATTACTTTTGGTAATTAGGTTAATAGAATTGCTAAAGAAGAAGCTGACCTGTTCCAATTCCTGGTTTGTTGTGTTAACCGGCAAGCCTCCATCAGAAATCATGTCTTTTTTGCATTCTCCATCCAGATTTTCCCCATTAGCCTTCTTATAGTTGTTCCTCTTCTGTCTGGTATACTGGTGCTTAATTTTGTTTCTCTGGTTTACACTGTGAGATCCTTCCGAAAACGTAGCAAAGTTGCTCTGGGAATCATTTTCTACACTGATGGTCCAATTGAATTTTGGAGATTGAGTCTCCACAGCCGATTTAGTCCTCTTTTGATAAGGATTGAAAGCCGACATACTCCTCTTTTTAGACACCTCAATATTCAAATTATTACGTGGCATATTTCCTTTAGGTGTCGAGGAGTTTCTAGCCCAGCTGCCTTTGTATTTTGGTGTCGTGTCATTTTTAGGATTCGGGTTTTGAGAAAGAGGTACAGGACTGAGCTGGGCTTTGGTAGATGGGCTGGAGCTGACAAAACTGGGCTTTAGAATAAAAGGATTGGAGGATTCTCCTTGAGTTTCAAAGTTAGGTTTAGAAAAAGAAGTGGGAGTTCCATCTAAAACGTCTCCCATGTTGTTGGTGGAGGAGGCTGGAGCTTTGGATGATTCAGGGATTTCAGTGACGTTTTTTGGAAGGGCCAAAAAAGAGTTTTTGGTGTTTAGAACTGGTGGTCCTCTAATGATGTTTGGTTTAGAGAAAGAGCCAGTAACAGTAGAAGAGCTTTGTCCCTGGTTAGTAGGCACGATTTGAGCGGTGTTATTAGTGATGCTGTTTCTGGGTGGAAAGACTATAGAAGGTAAGACTGAACATTTAGGCAAAGGGTTTTGGTGGGTAGAATGGATCATAGGACGGATAGGAGTTGGAGGACCTCTAGCAAGAGCAGCAGCTGCAATTTCTCTTCTTCTAGGATTACACTGATCCTTAGAATGATCAAGTGTTCTGCAGAAAGAACACATTTGGAAAGGATAAAGAATATATTTGAATTCCATCCAAGTTTTGACTCCATCAACCTTAGTTTCTGTTCCGTAGGGGAGTCTTTTATCAACCTTGACCGCAACATGAGCATCTACATTCTTTTCATAAAAATCTCTTCCATATTTTTTGAAAGTATATAGGGTTCCAGCAGTTGATACAATCAGCTCCATGGCAGCATCAGTTATGTAGTCTGTTGGCATTCTGAGAACATGGATACTCAAGAGGATTCTATCAAATTCCTCTTCTCGAATAGCTTGGACTCCAGCAGTTGGAACATGGACAATAGCTAGGAAAGAACCCTTTATGAGCCATGGCTTAGGTTTATTCGTCTCCGAGTAGTCTTCAACAGCTTTAAACCTCATAAAATAGAAGTTTCTTCTCTTTTGATAAGGAGATATTTCAACATCTCTCTTCATATTCCAGTATCTTCGGATGTGATTATGAGCGTCTTGAAAAGTGACTAGAGATGGGCTGTGAAGTTTGGCAACAGCACACCATCTATCATCCTGAATAGGTTTGGGTTTTAGAATATCTCTGCTGAGTTCAATGGTTGGCCTAAGCGAGTCTGGTATTTGAAGATTTTGGCTCATGGCTTCAGTGATATCTTCCACAGAAGTTGAGGAAGAGGAAGTCATGTAGAAAGAGATATAGAGTTTTTGGTTTTTGAGAGTATTTTTTCTAGACTTGTATTTGTAGGTAATGGAGAGAGAATGCTCAATAAACCCTTCTGTTATAAAGATTCCAGGAAAAGGATTTTTGAGGGGTTGGTGAGTCACGGATATGGAATTGCTCAGGATATTTTTTGTTTTGGGTTCAGGATTTTCTTTCCAGTATATAATCCAGAGAGCAGAGAAGAGACAAATTTTTGAATCCTTTTTGTTGTTGTGTCTTTGTCCCTCGACATGGCACGAGTTTGACCTCCCTCTAGCAAGTACATGCGACTCCTGACTCAAAATAGACCTCTCTTTATCCAGTACATGAATCACATGGAGACAGTTACAGACCGAGACACCACTATGGGAGATAGCTGTCTTGTTTAGTGGGATTTTAATGACTGAGTTGTACCATTGGAAGAGGATGATAATATACAATAACATTTGGGATATTTGTTGAGAGTATTCCATAAATTCAAATTGGGTTTGACCAGGATAGAGGTGGGTGGAAATGTCAGGGGAGGCACACGTGAAGGATGTAGACATGATGATTTGTACGGTAGTGATCAGTTGGTGTGGTTTGACATCCCTTGTGAGAACGCCGATAGGGCTTCCGGTAGCTTCTTCCATGATTTCCGATAGGTTCTTGCCTGCACAACATTCAACAAAAAGGAAAAGATTAACTGTTATATCCAGAATACATGGAATTGGATTAATTCCATGAATCCATTTAATAGAGACTCTTGGAGGATTTTTTTTGGATTTGAAGCGTTTTGAGATTCCTAATTCCTTTAAATATTCTGGAAAAGTTCCATTGGGAAATATAACAGAGAAACTAAGAGAGCATTGAGTAATGGAGGGAGGACACAGGAGAACATATTCAATATACTTTGAAAAGGGGTATTCCTGTTGGATGCCTACGGAAGGGGTAGAGATGATAGTTAATGGCAAAGGGTTTCTGCTTCCAATAACTAGAAAAACTTTGATTTTGGATGAGGTTCTCTTAGAAGTTCTAGATATTAGATCAGATGAGGATACTAATATGGCAACTAGGATCAGGTGTAATGGGAGGAAATCTAAGAGGGTTGCACAACACAGGATGGGTACAGTATCTAGCAGGGAGAGGATGGAGAAACTAAATAATTGCCTTGAGATCCGACTTCTTTTGACTTGAATATTTCTTATCTTTTTCTTCTTTTTCTTCCTTTGCTTGTAGTTGAACTTTATCTTGATGAAGAGGATTATAGCTGTCTTGTTTCTCTTTTCATTTGCTTTGTAACTCTCAGAATGGTTAATGAGGAAACTGTGTTTGATGGTTTTGTTTCTGTTGGCTTTGTTGTTACTCCTTTTACAATCAATCCTGCTTTGTAGACAATGGGAAACTGTGAATTTGAGAGCTCTGAGTAAGGTGATCTGAGAGTTCTTTGTGGTTTGAAGTTTGGGCATTTTGGGGATGATCATGATTTGAGGTTTGTCATGTCTGATTAGATCAACATAGATAGCTGTTGTTGTTGTTTCCGTGGATTTCTTCCTTTTGATGTTTTCAGGTGATTTGGTAACTAAGGATATTCTGACTCTTCGTTGTTCTTGGGATTCATCAATATTTTCTTTAAGATTCCTCATGGAAATTGCAGAGCTCCTGAGTAACTGATCGTTTGGGGTGGATTTTAGTTGGGCATTAGATCCATGTAGGTGTGTCTAGGTTCCCAATATTCACTCCTACACAAAAAAAATCCCCAATCAACAGTCAACCCCATTTTTGAGTGAATCAATTCACAGGCAGAGAAGACTTCGGTTCACATGCAGGTGGGTTTTCGATTCTGTTAATTTTAACTAAATTGAGTTTCTTTAGTTCTGTAGATGTCGCAACTCTGTTTATCCTTGCCGTTATTGTTTGGTTAAATGCTTCGCAATCACAACTAATCACTTCATAGTAATCTATAAACAATTAATACATAAGAACGAGTCAAAATTTTAAGGTTTGTTAGGTTTTAGTCTCACAATATTTGGTATTAGCATTTTCATTTCAGATGATAGTTAACGTTTGATACAAAAAAAAAAACGTGATTCCCAAATCCACCGGTGGATTACTTAGATTTGTTAGTCAGTCATTCTTGCAATGAAATTGCTTCTTCTATTCGAACTGTTTTGCTGCTTTGGTAAGAAAGATATGCATAGTTCCTATTAATTTAGAATTCAGTGAAACAGTAAAACTGCGCACAAGAAGATTAACTGTTTGTGGAAATGCTTGAGTCAAATAATGTCAACATTGCTTTTGTCTTGGTTGAGTTTCTACAAAACCATGGAGATATGGTCAGAAATTTTAATTTGCATATTTTGGGTTTTTAATCTGTGAAAGTATAAAAACTAAAGAAGACATGCAAAGATTCCAAAATCTGACTCTAACTCAATTAGCTCCATCACATAGCATAAGCATAACTAAATGTATCCACATTTAGTCAAATAATTGAAAATGAGAGAACTTCAATGAAAATCTGACATACATGTAGCCTACAGTGAATTAAGCCCATTATCAGAACCACTCCAGCATGATAGCATTATAGGTTACTTTGTTTTGTGCGAGCTTCAAATCAAATGTTTGAAGCATTTGATGCTTTGGTTTAGTTTGTACAATTTTTTAGTATTGTGTTGTCGGAGAATACTTGCCTAGAGCTTTTAATGATATTGATTGGAAATAGGATTCAACTTTTTTTTTATGTCCTTTACATTTGCTAATTCCTTGAATAAAAGCTTCAGGAATCTCAGGTTGAGTTACATGAAGAACAGTGCACCTAACGGCCATACCTCAGAATTCACCAATTCCAGTAGTCTTGCAAAAGGTATGTAAAAGGCATGTCGTTTCAAGTGGATGTAAAAAAAACCTGTCATTCATTTAGTATTTTATTAATAAATCATGACTACTAACTTACTAAGTTTTGTCTGTCGTTCCGATAGTATCAGCAAAAGGCGAATTTTCATTTTCATCTAAACATATTATTCTTAATCCTGTATGTGCTCAATGCACATTTTGTAAGAGCAATGACGTACACCACTGATCATGACTCCATGACTTCACAGCTGATCTGGAATGTGCATATCAGCTGCTCCTACAGTCAATTAATATGGTCAAGGCGACTAATTTAAAATTTGAGCTTATGTCGTTCTTTATGCATAAACATCACGCATTGGGAAGAACTGCAGATTCTAATTTTTTTTGTTATGTTGTTTGCCAGCAATGATGAAAGTGGCTTAGGGAAGCAAGACCATCACAGGCAATAACTGATTATCCCCATTGGGCCAGGAAGTCCTTTACAAAACTGCACAATTACAACAGCAGGATGGCGTCAAACGGTTTCTATTCTACGTTTAGAGAATAGAAACATATAATTTTTGAAATAAATTTGATGCTCATCCCTTAGGGACATTCCTATCCTTCTTCATTGGGCCATCGGGAATTAGAGATGCGAAGAAGCAAAAAGATCTGACCACTTATGTCTGCTAGGTAAACACTGACCGTAGCAATTTAAACAATGTCATGTATTGTCGCTCTGAAGATTACACGGGTAATTCTTATCTCAGTCATGTAGATGGGCGAGGTTGCACAATACATGCTAAAAAAATTCCAACATCACAAGTTACTCTAGGTACGTTTGACCCTATTGCATAATATATTAGTAGAATAGTAGTATCAGAACTCTATATGCTTATGTTTACTTCGTTAAGCTATGTCATTTGCACTCGCTGGAAGCAAATTCGAATGGTGCTGTGAGTCATGTTGGCGTTGCATATGCTTGATGGAGAAATGCCTAATAATGTTACAACTAACTTGGATTTACTTAAGTTCGGAGTTTGAACCAAATAGAATATTTGGGCATACATCCACAAAGAGTTTGTTGTCTAATAATGTTACAACTAACTTGGATTTACTGAAGTTCGGAGTTTGAACCAAATAGAATATTTGGGCATACATCCACAAAGAGTTTGTTGTCTCCACTCATTAATTTTGGTTGCTTTGGCTTTATAAAAGTTGTAATTGCTTTAATTGCTTTTTATAAAATGTGATACGCGGTTTTAAATAGATGTCATGTTTTATGTGTTGATTCTTATAACCCAATGCTCAATTTTTATATTTTGGTCAGGGTACATTTGCATAGGCTTTATCCACTTAACATGAGACTCCAAATTGGGAAGCTAATAGTTTCTGCCAGAACTTTGGAAATTCCAAAGTTAATAGATCTTCATAAGTCTGGGGGTTCACTTTGCTTTGGTTTGCTTATGCATAGGGTGGCAGAATCAAGTTACTTCTAGGCAATCCTTGGTGTGATGTGTGTTATCCATGAAGAAGGTATAGTAAAAAATCTCAAGCGACGGAAACACCGGGTCACTTCCCTGTGTGTACCCATTGATCATTGGTAAGTGTACCAATTTTACATTCATGATCCTTAAAGTTTCACAAACGTATTATCAATCAATTGTGCTACTACCCACTTCCTAATATAATATTTTTCTATTTTGGTCATAGATCTTAAAATAAGGTACAACACAGCAACAATGATAAATTACAATCGTGCTCGAAATCGCATACTGCAAAGAGAGAGTCAAAGTGTTGAATCTGTTGTTGATTCACATATGTCAGATATTTTCTTGATGTCCTTCGTTTCATTAGTTCAATTCAGATGGGTAAGATTATTGTTTTTGAAGTTTAGATACCATACCAGTCCATTAGTCAGGTATAATCGATAAAATTAGTAATCCAGAATTAGATGAAAAATATCCGTTTGCAGTATATGGAATAATCTGACTAACACCAATATCACAGTATATAGAATGTTGGTATACCTACAATATTATTGTATGTATTATATCAACCTGAAATGCAATTGTCAAATACGATTTTGGACAGCCATCCGAAGTTTTGTCTACTGTCTAGAATTGCTTACCAACCCAAACCACCTTTAGGATTGAAAGGATTATATCTTCATTATGTTCATATTATGAAATTTCTGCTACTTTTGCAGTCATGTCAAAAAGTTGCAGCAGAATAATGCCTTGGAGTGTGTTCGGTTGACTGAGGCATTCTGCTTACTACTTAAGAACACCGAACCAGAAGGCAAATGATGGGAACTTCTACTCTAGGCCGAGAGCAATTCTACAAACACCCAATAGTTACCTTAAGCGTTCATTTGCAGCTACCTTTGTTGTTGGAGTTACTAACTTCACTCTTAGGTTTCTCAGGTAATTCAACATTATTTCTCTTTTTCTCTTTTGAGTTAACTATTTATGTTACTCAACTAATCACAAGTGACATAAATATTGAAGCACCTTTTTTTACCATACTGGGCAGTGTGTTCAGCTGAGTTTTTCTCTTACTAATTTATACACACTTTTTCATGATTAACTCAATCGTTGTCAATCAAAACATAGAACCCACTGAGTTTTCATAAAAGCTTTTATGCCATACTGCGCCTTCAGTTAGGATATCCTTTCTCATGTGTTGTGCCAATACTTTGTGGTTGAAT
>JAJJMA010339862.1:1402-12783 GCA_023529015.1 Papaver nudicaule
GTATTTAGCCATCGTTTATGGCTGTACTGATTATCCTTGTACATCATTCAATAAAATATGGCACAACTTATTTAGAAATCCAAACTCATCTTCTTCTTTCTTCACATTCTGTAGTTTTGTTCTTTTCTTTCCTTTCATTTGTTTCTTATTGGCATTATGTTCGTTTTTCCTGTATTCCCATTGTTGTTGATAGTTATATGGACCTTGCAGGAAGTGGGAAATTTTCAGGGTCTTTGGGAGTGTCAGCTAAAAATATAGAGGTAAATTAACTATCTAAACAATATATAAAGCCTTTGTAGGCTGCTTTAGTTTGTGGTTGACTTAAAATAGTAGCAAAAAAATAGTAGTGGTGACAATTTGAGTATTTGATCATGGCTTTGTTCCTCCAAACCCTGACCCGATCGTGAGTACTGTGCCCCAAGTTTTGGATACTTCCATGCGACATAGAGTCATATACATACAAACATTTTGAAAAAAAATAAAATAAGCAACGAACGTTAAAATGAAGAAATTTGGGATGATTTTTTGTTTGTTTGTTTTGTTTTATTCCAATGTCTAAATCGAGGACTCTCTTGTCTAGGTAATGGAGCGTCGATCTCGATCTCAATCCATGCAAGGATTTGGTTCCCATGTCACAAATGAAAAGAGAGAAAAAAACAATGTCATTGGAAAGGGAGAGAACCCGGTTGTGGTTATGTCTGATTATGCCGAAGCTCATCGGAGACCGCCCATCCACAATTTATCTCCCTAAATAAACAATCTTTGTCGACAAGATGTTCCCCCTCCATTTGGCTAGGGTTAATTTATCTTGAATCTTTGATATACGTACTAATTTTTTAAGTTATATATTTTGTTAGTTGTTATCCTTTAATTTACAAGAAACACAGTATGTTATAGCCTATATGTGTGGGAATATAGTGAATTGATTGATGATGGTCCCTTATACTGCTTATGAGCCTGTCCTATTTTGATTTGTATGTACTGAATTTGTGAATGAAAGAAGAAACATAAGACATGGGTTATGTGTGGGCATTGTTCTTTTTAGATGCTATGGTTGGTTCTTCTTAAATGATGATATCTAAAGCAGTTATGAGTTAGTTTCTACAGTTATTATTTTCTAATTTTTTAATGGGTTCTACAGTTGATCATCACATGGGATACTAGGACTTCTAAGGTTAAGTTCTATTGAATATTCAGTTCATTAATACATTGCAGATAAAATGAAAAGAACTTTTGAACTAATTGAGTAGCTAAAGTTTGTTGAAAGTAGATGCAACTTAATTCTTGCAGTTTTTGGCTCCAATAATATCTAAATCATCTCATGGTTGTAACATCAAAGTCTAGTTTGATCCTTTAGGTCCAGCAGTATTGAACTTTCGTTTTCGATAATGTTCACATCAAGGCTTAACTTAATTGATCACATTATGGACATGCACTGGTGTAGAGGTTAATATTTTCCTAATTTAATGGTTTTCACTATTATGAACTTTTGGTGATGAATTTTTGTTGGTGATGAATTTTTGCTTTATGGACGGACAATGATTCATGACCTACTGTTGTTCACAAAATTAGGATTGATTAACTAGTTTACCTGCAACTTTTGTCAACAAAACTAGTGGCAGATAGGGTGTAATGAGATGAGATCATTAAAGTTCTCTTATCAACAGTAAAAAGATCACTAACAGGGTGTTTGTTTTAACTAACTCAGCGTCTGAATTTGACTCGGCTCGAGTCAGATGTCAAACTGTTAGTTTTTTTATTTTGAGTCAGATCTGACTCGGTCACTGATTCAAACCTAACCTCTAATTCGGACTAATTTGAGTCAATGATTAAAACGTCACTGACTCGAAAAATGGTAAAAATATGAGTCCGTTGAGTCAAATCTGACTCAAAAAACAAACATGTCGAGTCAGACCCAGTTGAGTCGAGTCAAATTCAATCGAGTCAGACCCGATTTAAAAAAACAAACATGATGTAAATCAGATCTCCTTCGACCATGCAAACAGTTCTCATAGCAGGAAATGTGAAATTTTGCTAAGACTATGCTTGCTCAAAATATAGAACTTCACATGCATATAGAAGTGACCATACTGGAAATATTGATATATCTACAAATATCTTGATATAAATACGGTCATATGTTTTGAGTCAGATCTGACTCAAAAAACAAACATATCGAGTCAGACCCAGTTGAGTCGAGTCAAATTCAATCGAATCAGACCCGATTTAAAAAAACAAACATGATGTAAATCAGATCTCCTTCGGCCATGCAAACAGTTCTCTTAGCAGGAAATGTGAAATTTTGCTATGCTTGCTCAAAATATATTGGCTATTTTAGGGACCCCCTTCTTCTTTAGAGAGACCCCGAAACAATATCACTATCCTAGGATGTGTTATAAGGGGTGTCCTAAGTGAAAACCTAATCACATAAAAATTAAAACCTAATCAGCCACCATAAAAATTAAAACCTAATCTCCATACCATTACCAGCACCCCCACCGCCACTACCACTGCCGCTGCCATCACCAGCATCACCGCCACTAAACTCCGCCACCAGCTCCACCTCCGTCAAGAACATTTCCATTCTTGAAGATTATATACACACAAAAATTTCGGTTGGAAAAATCCAGATTTCGGTTGGTTAAATCCAGACGAAAATAAGCTAAATCCAGACGGAAATGGGCTAAATCCAGACGAAAATGTACTAAATCCAGACGAAAATTGGTCAAATCCAAACGAAATTCAGTTTGCTAAGTTGTCACAACCAACCTAGCCGAATTTAGTGTAAAAAATAAAAACAAAAACCAGCCGAAAAAAACCCAGACGAAAATTGGTCAAATCCAGACGAAATTCAGTTTGTTAAGTTGTCACAACCAACCTAGCCGAATTTAGTGTAAAAAAAAAAAACGCCGAAAAAAACCAGACGAAAATGGAGTAAACCAGACAAAAATAGAGTAAACCAGACGAAAATGGATGAAAACCAAACGAAAATGGTGGCGGCAGCGGTGACGACGATGGTCCTGCTGGTGGTGGTGGCGGCATGGTGAAAACATGGAGGAGGACTTAACTAACCTAATTAAAATCACTAATACTAATCATATCTAAATATAAGGGGTGATTCTAATTACCATCAAAATATCCCTATTTTGCCTCATTAGGGGAGCCTCCCTAATAAAATGGGGGTCCCTAAAATAGCCATTCAAAATATAGAACTTCACATGCATATAAAAGTGACCATACTGGAAATATTGATATATCTACAAATATCTTGGTATAAATAAGGTCATATGTTTTTTTGTTTTTAATTATGAAAGGTTGGACCAAAGTCCACTACGTACAAGCCCAGGTTGCTAGGCAAAGAAATAAAGAAAAACCCCCCACTTCGATGCAGACGAGTTTCGAATCCAGGTTGATGGTATCACCACCAAGTAACTTTACCACTGTACTACAGTGACATCTACCTAACTCGCTAGTTATACGTAGATGTCATCGTAGTATAGGTGAGAGCTCGAAGCCCAAAACCACCTAACTCCTGCTAAGTGCTAACCAATCAATATAATTGAATTTGATCGTGTACAAATTAAACATCTGAATTCGGCTCTTTACAGATGCCAAGCCATTATGTGTATAGTGCATCTAAGCTAAAATGTTTAGCATAAAAAACAGTGCATTGGGAGTCTATAGAAAAATTTAAGGCAAAAAAGGGTCCCAAGTGCTCTCGTCTTCATGGAACTTAAAAGTGCGCTTATTATGGGCTATGGTATTGTCTTCTGTATATGGAGACAACAAAACGTACTACGCGCTGCAGTAGACTACTGACTATACAATGGTAAAAGGATAGGCACCCATGAAGTCCTTTTGTACAATAGTTTCTTAAACAGTTTACAAGTACTTAGTTTCTAACCTACTTCATCATTACTGTATAGAAATTAATGACCATTATAATTTCAATAAGTACATGAGAGAAAGAAAAAACAATTGCACAGAAGTTCATGCAGGGCAAAAAGATTCATAAATTTCGAATAAAAGAGCATTATGAATAACATATTTTCCCAGCCTGAAACTTGCTGAGCGTTACTGAGAAGCACGTAAAATTGGCTAATTGATGTTAAATCATACGAGATATTGTGCCCACCAAACTATTTTAGTAGCAATAATTTTAGATTATACCTGTTAAGAGCTACTGCTACAGTTGACTATAAAGGGATTAACATAGTTAATGAACTCAGAGGTCCTAATCCCTAGTTTAAGCTCGATTTCTCCACCTCCTAGCCAAAAGAAATCTGGATCTAGCTTTGTGATTGCCTCATCCAGAATCACCTGAAAGGTACCCACTTTTCCCGATTAATAAAAATCATTCTTCAAATAAGTATTAACCAGTAAGCATATGCCCAAGCTTATAAATGTTCTAATCTATTTTACTGGTAACGTCATTCTATATATTTGTAACAGATTATTAAGATCAGATTTATCAATACAAAAATTGATTAGCTTATATCTTTCTAAGAACCCAACATACATCCCATCTGCACAATTTAAAGTATGTGTAGGTTAACTATGTTCTTGCTGTTTGGACCCAAAAAAACAGAAACCTTTTAGAGTCTCGGTTTGTGAGTTGATAATTTTTTGACCTCAACAATTAGCTATAAAAGATTGCCATCTATGGCTTGAGATGTAGTGTATGATTTCATTGATTTGAGTGCTGTGATTTAAGTGTTTTATGCCCCGACAATTTGCTCTAGCTAAGTCAGTACATACCTCAGGTACAAAAAATTGGCTGAAGTGTTAGACTACTTTAAATTTAAACAAAGCACTCGAGCATCCATATTTTAGAGATGCATAAATAGCACCCAAAACTCTATATAATTGCATAATATAAAGACTACTTACCGGAATGTCTGTTTTCATGCCAACACATGTCACCCCATTGTGCTCATATCCAGTCAATTTCAAAGACTCCAACTCTGGTGCAAGCCTCACTGTTTTAAAACATGAACTGCTTATTACCTCTCATGCCTTTAGAAACAAAATGACAAGGTGAAATTACAGGGAACAAAGGGATAATACAGAAGTCCTATCAACTGGGCCATAAGAAACGATCAAATAACTACTTTCAAATGATTGAAAGTAGCATAGATAATTCTAACTTAAACATGAGTCTTACATTAGAAGAGTCCTTACTTTAATTTATATATCTGCCGTGTCCACCAGAATCACACTACTCATGTTTGACACTGGTAGACACAGCAGTGGCTACTGCAGACTGCAGTATGGTTTCAGTAAAACCTACAAAGCAATGACGAAAATAAAAAACCTATAAGTAAAACCTATATGTTTAACTCTCAAAGTCACTCTTACGCATTCAGCTTAGAGCCCAGATATGTCTCATTTCTCCTATTACTCAGAGCTTGGTTATTTTTCTTTGGCACAGCCCACCTATTATGTTTTCAAGAGATGTTCAACAATTCGTACGTAGGTATCCCACTGTAAGGTCGACGTATCAGAAACCTCGTAACAGTGTCGGAGACCGACACATATCATAATTACATAGGATCAAGCAAATCAAAGTAACAAGTAGCACAAACATACATAGTTCCGTATAAATGTGTCTCATTCAAATTTCTATATTCACCTCAATATAAATCATCACATAGACCATAGAAAAAATGTTGCGACGGTTGACACTTCTAATAGAAATGGGAATTTGAGGGATAGTCCAGTCCGAATGGAAAGGTACACTACTCGAGAAGCTTAGCATATTGTAGCAACACAATTCTTATGTTGATAATATGATTGCCTGGTTAACGGAATAGCCTAATGACATTCTTAGAAAACATCTACTTTACTGTATATCAGCCCCAAGTTTGATATCAAAGGATTGCATTCAGGTCGATGTACATTCCAATATACCACTCAATATCGATTATTGTTTATAACGAGCTCGTGACTGAGAACAAACTTACAGTTGAATCTCTTTTTAGGTATCTTGCCATCATTGAGTGTGTACAGATAATTCTTCACAGAATCAGCATTGAATCTAGCAGTATACTGCATAATTAAAAAGAACAAAGTAAAACAAACAAGCAAAATCTTTGTCATTTGGAATAAATTACGAAAACAAACTAAATTAAGTTACCTGAACGACAACCACATAGTATTTTGAATTGTTACGATCACTACAATCAATTACACTAGCACCAGCCTGCGTGTTCACCTATAAAAAATCCAAAATTAAATTAATTCAACAAAAAATCACCTAAATTTATACCTACAAAAAAAGTTCCAAATTACTCACCAGGACAATGCTCTTACATAGATGATGAATAGATGCGGCATTAAGAAGTTCTCTTCTACATTCAAAAGGTCTATCGTAATAATCAGATGGAACTGTCTTGAATGAGAAGTCTGTAACGCCGTTACTGCGGAGAATCGAAGAGAGACGCGATTGAGTTGCGCCCTTGCTTTCACTTTCAGTTTCTTGATTCGATGGCGAGAGAGAAACAGCGGAGGAGAATTGATTTGGTAAATGAGATATCTCTAGTTCTGTTATTCTCTTTAGGATTTTGATTTGAATCTTCTCGAGGTCCTCTAATCCACCCTCCATTCCTCTCTTCTCTGCAGTCTCTTTAGACGAATTAGTTCAGAGTTTTAACTCGTGAAATTTGCTTTTTCTTCCGATCCAGGTATGGATCGGATCGGGATCCTAAGGCCCTGATCCAGAACCATCCAGCATAAATTAACCGTGGACTCAAACGGGCCCATACCCATATTTATACATGCCGAATAACGGTATCCGCTTTTGGCTATGTATCTTCCAACTTTTTATCCAGGGACGGAGCCAGAAATTTCTTACAAGGGGGACTAAGTTATAATAATTGATTTTTTGGGGGGCTAGCTATAAGTTTTTTCTTTCAAATAGTAGAAAGATTAAAGGGTGTTTAATGAAATCTCAAAAAACAGGGGGGGCGTGGGCCACCTTTGGGACACACTTAGTTCCGTCCCTGTTTTTATCGTTGGCTTAAGTTAGGTATCTTGCAGAGGCCGAAACAAACAGAATACCCCTGCTTGCAGAAGGGGTTACCATATCAGGCATATCACAAGCTTGGGGAACAAACAAGAGACCCAACTAGTTATAAACTCCAGTCTATATATATAAACACATACCCTATTAGTCCCATCAGAAAATCCCAAGTTTGCTAGACGTATTCTCTCCTTTTCTTCCTTGTTGTTCTAGTCTTTTCACGATTTTGTGTTTCGTTATTATTTGCTAAGCAGTAATGGGTATGATTAAAACAGTATTGTGCCGATCAGTTCGGATTGTTCCAGTTTTAGCATTAGGTACTGTTATGGGAGTTTACCTTACTCAAAATTATGGTGCTCATATTCCAAACATTAATTCTGAGGTCACTAATTTTTATAACTCGAAGATGAGCAAGGTTGCAGAGAAGATCATAGAGAAGAAGACTGAGGGAGATAATCAGCTCGCCAAGACAACAGAGACAGAAATTACTGAGGGAGATAATCAGTAATTGCCTGATTCTGTTAACATTAATGCCTATATATATATATGCTTTCTTTAGGAGATTTGAAGTATTTTTTTGTTTTGTTTTGTTTTTTCTTTTCTTTAGTATATGAAGATTATCAGGTTAATTTGGAGAACTGTTGGGTTTTATAAGTGCTTGTTAATTGAAATATAACATGGCATAATTTTTCAACGATTTAAGTCTTTAGTTTATTATTTTTCTTCTGGTTCCTGTTTCTATGAATTGATACACAAATTATTAATTTGGCCATAAATCAAAATTTAGCTTGGAATATCCAATGAGGAATTTCCAATAAAATAGCCATTAAGACTTCCCCACGGTTGGATACATCAAAAATCGCATAGGCCTCGTTAAATCAAATTCAGAAAATGTCCATCTAAGAAAAATTCCATGCTTGTCAAAGACTTTGATCTATATAAACATGATGTTTAGTTGAATTAGGACTCTTCTAATGGTTTATTTATTTTACGTTTCGGTGACTATCAAGTTATGTAGTCTTCTATCCCTGGTTGAATTTTGTATCCTTCCTCGTAATTGGGTAACTTAGGTCGCGATAGACTTGGGCAAGGGTATTTCTTGTTCTTGATCAAGTTGTGTGATTAATTAGTCTCGGTTGAATTTTGTATCTTTCCTCCTAATTGGGTAACTTGGGTCGCAATGCCATGGACTTGGGCAAGGGTGACTTGTGAAAGAAACCAGCTTCTTATAAATAATAGTACCAATACCAAAACCATTCAACCCCCAACCCGATTTCAAATCATTTAAAAGTTCAAATACTTTGATAAATTTCAATCTTTTTCTTTTACTTGGGTTTCTCGAGAGATCTTTAATTGAGGTAGAGATGGGAACATTAACGAGAGGATTCCAATACTTTGTTGGTACAACATTTGGAATTTACATTGCTCAGAATTATAATGTCCCTAAGGCCCCTTCCTATGGGACACCAAAAACCCAAATTAAGGGTGTTTTCGCCGGCTATGGACCTAGCAAACAAGGGTGTTGACGTTGCAAATTTGCAACTTTGCAACGTCAGATGGAATTAGTATCTATCGATGGAAATTCCATCGACGATACAAATTCCATCGATGTCGACGGAATTTCTGTCGAGGTCGATAGAATTTGTATCGACAGATACTATTTCCATCGATATAGATTCAGGTCATCCATACGCTCGTTCATGAGTTCGCCTATAAATGAGCAACTTCAACCTCATTCACTCACACCTTCGGCTTTACTTTTCTCCTCCTTCACTTTGAAAATGGTGGGATCTCCTCAATATGAACCACGCTATAGTCATTTTAGGTTCACTAAGGAAGAGGATTTATGCATTTGTAGGAACTATGTGCGGCAAACGATGGAACGCGCCAATCCTATACAGTTGAATATAGGGGGGCGAACTTTATGGGGTGCTATATTAGAAGAATTTTTGAAAGAGCATCCTGGTAACATTAGGAGTCGTAGTGAACAGTCATTATCCGATCGTTTCTGCAAGATAAATCAAAAGGTTAATACGTTTTTGCAGATGGTAATTCAAAAAAGTCGTGTAAGGATCATTGGGCAAACCAACGACGAAGTCATTGATGCCGCGTTAGAAGAGTGGAGAGTACACCATAATGGAAAGTCTTTCCGTTATGAAGGCTGTTTCAATATCCTTGCGGTGTTGCCAAAATACTCCCCGTTTTTATTTTTGGCCGCACAAGGTGTACTTTAAATTTAATGTAATACAACTATTTTTTTAAAGAAAACTTGCATTGATTAGATATCAAAAGATAAAACATTGTTAATTAACTTTTTTCATCCAAGAAGAACAGAAACACTACAAAAAAAGAAACCTAACATGTCCGCAAACTACAACTCGGATCCTTATTGAGGAGGAAATCCAGGGTTGAATAGGCCTTGCTGCGCCAATCCCAAAAATTCATCACCCCTGTCACGCAATTCTTGTTGAGATTCTGAATCAACATCCATGTGGGACTCAGAAGAGCTACCTGGAACTGTAGTTGCATCAGAATCATTCGTCGGACCATAACCCTGATGAGCTACGGGCTGCCATACTGTAGAGTTGGTATTATACCGCTGAAACCCTCCCTCCGTAGGACAATATTCATTTTGCGATGCCTGGCCCTCTTGTTGGGATGAAACCCAGTTCTGGTTCCATGGTCCTTGATGCAAGCCTGCCAACAAGGACCCTGGTGCACTCACGGGACTGACATCTGATCCACGAAAAGGCATATTAGCATAATTGGGGGGAGCACGGATCGTCGCTGGAGGAGTAGTATGCACATTGGGACTGTTGTTGGAGTTGCGAGTCCTAGCCCCACCGCTACTTGGAACCCTACTCGGGGTGCTTGCGCTCGGACTTCTTCTACTACGAGTGTTATGATTGTGAGCTTGGACAGCAGGGCTAGTGTTCTGAAGTGGAGAGTTTAGATCAAAGTTAAGGATTGAACCTGTCCTCCACTTGTTTATCTCCTCGATGTGCATATGCTGAAATCTACCCACGAGGTTGTGATAATCGTTACATCTTTGCTGAAGCAGCTGATATGGCACATCTACCATACTGTATGGTAGACACTCCCCGGGAAGAGCATTATCCAACGAGAATGGAACCTGGCCACCACTACTGGCATCAATCGTTTGAACTTCCCAAGCAAAAGGTGGTAAATCCGTGGAATATGGCTGAGTAGGGTAAAAATATGTTTGTGTAGACGATGATTCGCCTGGAACGGATTGCGAAGGCGGTTGTGAGGGAAGGAAATTACCACCAAGTGGAAGCCTACCTATTGATGGGACGTCAGACCCACCGTAATTTTCCGGCTCTGTCAATATAGTTGTATCGGCAACCTTTCTAAACCATTGAATGTATTCTTCTCTGGTTGCTTCTTGAGTCAGCCGAAACGTATCATTCTGAGATGTCTCCCACTCCCCCAAAGATTCTCTCACCCGTTCATAATCGGCCTTCGAAATTATGCCGTCATCGAATGGGTTGATTGCTTTTACTAAGGTCCCAGTATGCTGATATACGAGTCGCTCTCCATAGTACCAAACACCCTCTTTTGATATAGGGCTATACAATACACACCTGGTCAAGCTCTTGTTGTACATCTCGGTGACATTTGGATCAGTCCCCCACTGCTCCCACTGATTGTACGACCAGCCCTTGTAAGTAGAAGTGGTCCGTTGGGCTCCTTGCATCCGGCTAACACACCTGTTTGTGGTTCCATCTGTTAGCTGTTTGGGCGCCCAATTTCCTTGTGCGAACATGGTCATAATTGGAAATTGACGCTGTGTTTGCGACAAAGTGGGATGGTTCACTTTAAAATGAATGTACCACCAGAACTGCGAACATAAAATAAATTACATTATATTTGCAGGTAAAGAATAATACATTTGATGAAAAGCAGTTGAGGCTTTCTTACCTCTAAGATGTGATGATACGCATCGAAGCTAAAGGATGATCTGGAGGAGACATCTCTCAGGTTCCTGTGTATCTCTGCTAAAATTGGAGTTCCCCAATCATACTTATGTGCGATTTCCAGGTTTTCCAAAGTCTCCAGAAAACCAAAGGGTGCCATCGAACTAGCATTGGGGAAAAAACTATAGAATAGAATCCACAATACAAATACTCTTTCGATCTCATCCTGCTCGTGTGCAGGATTATCTTCTTCACCGTTTTTGTAAATTTCACAATAATTTTCCAAAAAATCTCTCAAGTTTGCAACACTCAAACCCTCACCTCTAATAGAAAACCCATATTCTTCGAGTAAAGGAAGTCGTTCGGGCCAGCGAGTTTTCCACTTGGGTAAGTTGTATGGAATCTCAGGTCCGTTGCACATG
>JAJJMA010339874.1:0-11933 GCA_023529015.1 Papaver nudicaule
GATCACATGTGTGAGGTGCTCTGATTGTACTGATTTCAAACCAGGGAAGAGCACCCATCTTGACTGCCCTCAGATTCCACATGCATGACCGTTCTTTGCATTTGACTGCAAGAACTCTACTACCGGAATGCTGGTACTTGA
Organism: Papaver nudicaule; assembly: GCA_023529015.1. Lineage (NCBI taxonomy): Eukaryota > Viridiplantae > Streptophyta > Magnoliopsida > Ranunculales > Papaveraceae > Papaver > Papaver nudicaule. The sequence continues at coordinate 142 of JAJJMA010339874.1, forward strand.
AGTTAAGTTTATATATAATTTTGGCAATGTCCAAGATAAGTTTTAATAAATTTTTGTTCTTGAATGTGTTACCAACAACAAGATCATCGTACTTCATATTCTTTTCTGGCTGGGGTGGGGAACTTTCACGTTCTGGGTCTGGAATCGACAAAGCACCGCGAAGGCCACCGAGAACAATGTGAGTGTTAGTGTAATCAATGGACAAAAGTGATTCCACAGGAACAACAAAGCAATTAGAGGGACAAAATCACATACCTATGCCACTCGTCGAAGTTATGGGAGAGCGATGATTTAACTGTGCTTCTGTAGTTGCCACTGTAAAAAATCTGGTAGGTACAGGTACTTTCGCAGCGTAAATCCCCATTGCTTCCTCGTTGGTGATTAAAACCGGATCCATTCGTTGGTGTCAGGAACCGGCATAAGACCGTAGACATTAAACGAGGGTCCGTCCAAGAAACCATCTAGACGCGCCGCCCTGACCTTTAAATCCGCTAGAGTGTAGTCACAGGGTAAAGTCACAGGTTGTAGTACCCCCCCCACAGTCGTACTTGTCACCTCCCGAAATCCGATCAGCCCAGTTACCATTGTAGTGAATCAAAACCGGAATGGTCTTCTTTGGCATTTTGGGAGGAAGTATTATCACCTGTGGCACAAGCCTCTTTAAAATCTTAATAGAATGGCAACAATTTTAATAAATCACACTAGCGTGGTTGCCTTGTTGTGCATTGGATTTTAAGGCCAGCCACTTAGCAATTTTATTTACACAGACTAAAAACCTAGAACTATATATGCTACATAAACCAATTGAGCAACTCACGGTCAATAAGTAGTCAACTTTTACTAAAGAAAAACAAAGCTCCGAAAGTGAGATTATTTACATATCTTCATATGCTGGTTTTACCTTGACGTAGCGTTGCCAGTTCTAGTGTAAGCTTTGGACTAGAAGCAGAAACAAGAGATTCTGGGCTTCACAAAAGCATAACATTTAGTAATCAGCAAATTTATCGGACCACAAGAAACCAATTAACCATGACGAACCACACAAACCTGAGTAATGCATTCAATTGCGTGAGTTGGGACCTTTGCTACGGATGGTTCTGGTAGCCATTTGCTCAATAAGGGAAGGAGTGAGCTCAAAAATAGAATCCAGTCTCCTCAACAACTGACCCAATTCATTAGCAGTTTCCTGTGGCACGAGAACCTTTTTATCAAACTACCAGGACATTCTACAGCTCAAGAATCCTAAATCATTGGAAATTTAAAAACTCCACAAAAAATTTCCAATGAAATTTAACATCCCAAAACAAGTATAAACAACATCATACAGCTACCGAATCATTGAATTTGAAAAAATAAAAAAATAAAAAAACAATGACCAGATGAAACCCTAAGCCAAAACAAAAAATCAAAGATATCCAAAATAGAAAATTTCAATGTAAATTTACTTCCACCGAATAAACTTCACTTCAATTTGGAAATGTATATACCCACCTAATTTGTTTATAAAAAAAAAAAAAACTAATTTCTGAAGTTAAACCTAATTGACAGATTTCTACAAAAATAAAATAAATCTCACCTTATAAACCGCAGATTTGATGGTATCGGCGGTGGTATACTAAAGATCTGCAGATCAAAACTCACACAGCATCAACGAGAACCAAAGCCCGACGAAGTATCACCATCATCTGTTGTATGAAATGGTGAGAATGGTGAGCAGATGTGAGGAGTTATAAGCACAAAAGAAGGAGATGTAACAGAGGTGTAACTGTATTATTAACAAGTGCAAATATTTGTGCACCCTTATTTCACAATGTCCAGGCATTCGAATTCTGATGTCCAGTGGACACTCAGATTTTGGTTTTCATCTTATTTACGAAAATACCGGATGTCCAGACAATATTTCCTGGTGTCCTCTGGACACTCAAATATAAATAATATTAAAAAATTAATAAAATAATATTAAACACTTTAGTGTCCAGCCATTTACCGTAATAGTCATATGTTTTAAAGGGTATTTAAGTAAAAAAACCGTACGGAATCCAGTATAGGTCATTATGAATAATTTCCGTCTAAAAACGGGCGTTCCTATGGTTACACGTCCACTATAGGTTATTGACCCCAAGTTTACCCAGCAAAAACCTTCCTTGAAGTGGTGTTATTGTTGAGATTATTAGTCCCACATTGTATGGGCAATATTAGTCCCACATTGTATGGGCAAGCTAAGATCCTGCAGTTAATAATCCTATGGGCCACTCCACTCATTGCCAATTGGTTTTGAGTTGGATGCCCACATTTTAATATGGTATCAGAGCAGGCTATTTGTGACGAGTCTAAAATGACCGTACCTTTACTCCGCGTCACCCGATTATATGTCCACGTGTTAGACCCAACGAGGCTACACGTGAGGGGGCGTGTTGAGATTATTAGTCCCACATTGTATGGGCAAGCTAAGATCCTGCAGTTAATAATCCTATGGGCCACTCCACTCATTGCCAATTGGTTTTGAGTTGGATGCCCACATTTCAATAGTTATCAGGATTTAGACAAAGCTTATGTAAGCATAGTAGAAATTGTATAATAGCATATAGTAGTTTATTGGTTTGATAGGACTCTTAATATACATTGATCATTGTGTTTGATCTCTAGCTAATTTCTCATTTCTGCTCATCAAACCTAGATTTTTCTTGTTAAAACTCTCTTAATTCGAGCAACTTGCTATGTCGTGGTATACAAATCCTACTTTGTTCTTATATTGCCATGGTTCGACACGCAGCTTTCACATATGCAGGATAGTGCAGAAGTATAACGTCCCTCTTTTCAGTGATGACTTCAAGAATGGAGAAAAATTAGATTTCTCGAGACATCTTTCTTTGGGATGTAACAAAGAGAGCGATTATGATGCTCTCAAATCATGGTTAGATGAAACTGCTCCAATTACTAAGTATGTAAATTGTCAAGGTTTGGTGGTTTACTGGGATTATCGTAACACTGTTGGAACCTGGTCACGGGTCGAGGAAGATGAATCGATTTTCTATAGCTTACCTGGTATTACTAATCCTTCTGATACAAAATTGGCTGAGAAACAAGCTGATAAGGAAAAGATTTCCGAGTTAGCTGCAGATATTTCCAGTCTCAAAAATATAGTAACATATTTACATGACCAACTAAAGATAGAGAAGTTTGATAGGCAAGCTCAAGTTTCTTATTTGACAGCAAAACTCGAAGAGTGTCGTGGAGCTGGAGGTGGTATTGACTGAGTGTGTATGTGAGGTGTAATAGTTAAGAGTGTATTGACTTAGTTTTATGTAACCTGATGTAAGTGTTTGAATATGCATTTTCTTCTGCTTTTGTTTATGTTGCATATGGTGTGGTCAGAGGTCGTAAAGCCTATTCTGACTAGTATCAACTCTTTGTTCATTTGAAATTGCATTGTTTTTTCTTGGGAAAATTGGAAAAAAAGATCCAAAATCAGATGTCATCTTGGAGATATTTCCTAATAAGAGTTGTAGAAACAGATAATGTAGAATCAGTATGAATTTGTCATTTGGCTTGGGTTTGTTCTTTAGTCTTTCTTTGTAACGTGTCAGACATACCTCTGTAGAAGACAGTTTCTTTAATGTTATATGTCTGGCAATAATGGCCCCAAATAAACACTGCTGGCGTGGATGGATGTAACGTGATAGAAAATTTCTTAGATTACATTGTTTTATTTCAACTACTAGCTAGCACGACCTTCGTAGAAGTGACATAGTCCTTGTGAATGGATCAAAATTGGTATAGCTAAACATCAAGTTGTCCATTTGAATAACCCTCTCATGTACCTCTTCACTCATTTCTTTCACAAAGCTTGTGTTTTCTTGTTGAAGCTCCTTCCCAGTACGAATAACTATGTCATGGTATACAGACCCTCAGTTGTTCATAAATTGCTATGGTCAGGATGGTAAGTACTACATAGACAGGATAGTGCAGAAGCATGACGGCCAGCCTGTTTTCAATGGAGGATTTAAGGATACACAGTCTTTGAATTTCTCTAAACATCTTTCTTTGGGCAATAACAAAGAGAGCGATTACAATGCTCTCAAATCTTGGTTAGCTGAAAATGTTGATGGAGTTTACAGGTTTGTAAATTGTCAAGGTTTGGTGATCAACATGGGGCAGACTTGCCTTGGCCGGCCAGAAAGACGTGCACGCCCTTTGCCATTAAAAAAGACGTGCACGCCCTTTGCCATTAAACATGGGGCAGACTTGCCTTGGCCGGCTTGAGCACATGTAGAGTTATCCAACAAGAACCATTTCCTTTTTGCCAAAATTAATTCTAAGATTTTCTTAAGGAAAATAAAATGAATTTAATTCTGAGTTAATTCTCTCTTTATGGTGTTTTAAATGTGGGGGCGTATGACTTGGGGTGAATTTATTTTCTTACCAAAAATAAATTATGACAACACTTTTACAACATATTTTGAAACGTTTTCAACATAATTTCGGTAATAATATTTTGTCATAACTCACGCGCTAATGGTGCATTGATTTCACTTCTGGTTTTCCACTATAAAATGAAGAAGAGTTTTTTCATTTCAAACTATCCCAGAAGCGGCTACTATCCCGTCTTCTTTTCCCCTTTTCTTGCTTTGTTGTGCGCACATTGCTTGTTTTTTTCCCTTCCAGCCAAATTACTAAGTTCGAGAGTGGGTAGAGTTAGTTGTGCTGACTATCTCTATAACAGACAGTTATATCCTAGACACATCTCCGTTGTGGGGGGTATAGCACCTCTCTTTTAGAGAGTACCCGCGGACTATTGTGTTAAGGGCAGTTTGTTGAACAGGCGGCTCTGCCTTCGTAGCATTCTTAGGTTGTTTGCGCATTTCTATTGGTTTTCCCTATTTACCACCCACACTTTCACTATTTCCCACTCCCTCTCACAATTTATAAAACTAATCACTTTTTAATTCTAATTTTTTCTATTTACCACCTACAAAAAGTCAAATAGGGTTTGACATGACTTTCATCCTCTTTTCATTATAAATTTGAAACCCTAGTTTAAATTAAATTAACCATGATTTTGATTTTCTTCTTCTTCCTTTCCATTCATTTTTACAAGAAATAATAAGCCATTCATAAAAAATCGATCATGGAAATCTCGTTTGTGAGTTATTTAAAATATGATCTTAATTAATAAAATTAAAACCATAATTACAATGAGTAGCTGGTATTTTCCCAACTGTGGCGTTGTAGTATCCATTGTATTAATGATTAATTGAAGGAAGAAGAAGGTTGGGATTTTTTTAGAAATATACAGTAGTCTGAGTTCGAAAGAGAACATATGGAGAAGATGAAAACAAGATTAATTCGACCCATGTTTCGACCCATGTTTTTGTTTCTAAAGTCTATTATTAGGACTAAAGAAATCATAGTGCACAATGCACAGACTAATGATTCAAGAACATACAATATTCCTAATCTAGTTTAGTCACGTAGCTAGTTATTTTGAAAATTGGTAGCGACAACTAAAAACTGAAATCAGTTTTTCACTCTCATATTAGCCACTTCCCTGGCGATTAATTTTTTTAATATTGAGATTAGCTCATATTAGCCTCTCTTCATGATTATGTAAATATAATTTAGTGGGTGAAGTGGCAGCGTCCATGGAGATGGAAGAGAACTGGCGGTAGACGGTGGAGAAGATGAGAGGAGAAGACGTGGAGGGAAATCAAATTTAGGTTTTTAGTATTTTCTAGTAGCGGGATGGATTATTTTTGTGCGGAAAAAAAAAGTCAATGGGTGGTAAATAGGAATTTTTAGAATTTTTCGAGGTGGTATTTAGGAAATTATGGGTGGGATTTTAAAAAGGTGGGAAATAGTGAAAGTGTAGGTGGTGAACAGGGAAAACCTTTCTATTTCATTACATATTATACCTGATACATCTAACATTTCAGTTTAATTGTTGCAAGGATCCAACACTGATATATACATGTCAGTTCTCTAAACCGTGAGAACGGGCACATAAGACTATTGATCAGGTCAAAATTTTACTTTCATTTGCTATTCATAACGTCTTGAGCCTGGTTACAAAGTTTAAATTTCTGACAAAGTTTACCCAGCATATACCTTCCTAAAACTAGAAGTCATGTCATCAGCAGAATTTAGACAAAGCCAAACTACTTGATATATATATCAAGTTTTCTATGTGCATATGTAAGTACAGTTGACATTTATATAAAAATGTACTTTATTACGTTTGTGGAGCTATAAGTACTTGTTGATCGACTCTAAATGTACATCGATCCTAGTTTTTGATGTCTTGTCAAGGATGAGTTTTAATATCTAAGTGGGTACGTAACTATGTCGTGGTATGCCAATCCTAAGTTATTTTTAAGATGCAAGGGTTCAAGCCGTAAGTTTCACATATACAGGATCGAGAAAAAGTTTAACGCCCCTCTTTTTAATGGAGATTTCAAGATATCGTCAACTGTAGATTTCTCTAGACATCTTTGTTTGGGCTATAACCAAGAGAGCGATTACGAAGCTCTCAAATATTGGTTAGAAGAAGCTGGCGGAGACACTAGGTATGTAAATTGTCAAGGAATGGTGATTTACTGGGACAGGTGTAATGATTGTCCAGGTACCTGGTCACGAGTAGAGGAAGATGACCCGATTTTCTATAGTCTACCTGGTATGTTAATCCTTCTGAAGTGAAATTGGCTGAGAAATTAGAAGCTGTGAAGAAATATTCCGAGTTAGTAGCAGAAATTTCCAGTCTTAAAGATAAGTTGAACAATGAAGTAAGATATTTGCAAGAGCAACTTAACCAGGAGAAGAATGATAGGAAAACTCAAGTTTCCGATTTGACAGCAAAACTCGAAGAGTGCCGTGGTGCTGGAGGTGGTATATATTGACAGAGTGTATTATGTAAAAAGTGTATTTGAGTTAGTTCTCTCTTGCCTGATGTAAGTGTGTGAAATGATTTAGCGTGCTGCATGATATTTATGTACTCCCTCTGTCCCATTTTAAATGTCCTAATTATTATTTTCATTTGTCTTAAAAATGTGACGAGCTTCTAATTATATCTGTATTTTTCGAACAAACTCGCAGATATAACTTTAAAAAATATTTATATAATTTGGAAACAAATTCATAAATATACATATTTTTTTACACTATTTATATTCTTTTTTTCCTTTTATAGTTATCAAAAATAAAATCATTTATTTTATCTTTATTATTTTCCTACCTAAAAATAGAAATTTATTTATTCTTTATATATTTAACAAGGGTACACTAGGAAATTCATATAGTCTCTTTATTTTTTTTGACCTAGTTAAAGCCGTCATTTAAAATGGGACGGAGGGAGTATAAATAAGGTGTCAGTTTGATCCTATCACAATGATAAGAACTACGGCTACAAAATCTCTTGGAAGGTTTTCATGATACAGGACTAACCAGATTAAATTTATCCCCTTTATGAACATGCAGAGCCTGAGTACTACAAGAATGGGTATGTAAATACGAAGACACCTCAATTGGCTTGGCAATCAGGTTATTTATTTTGGTCTTTGCTGTTTTCCTTCCCCTCGAATTTACTTTGCTTTTGCTGCGCATGGAGGATTCAGGGAGTGATGCATTCGAGTTGTTTGCATTATTAGTGCCGTTCATGAGTACACTTGCTTGAATGCACAACATCTTGCCTCAGTAGTCAGTACTGCAATTAAAGGCACATGCTTTGAGCCCTTGCCAAAGTATGCAAGCCCTTGCGGCGTCAAAATTACTTTTTAGCCCTTGCAATGAAATGACTAAGTTATCCCTCAATTAACACTTGAAATTACTAGTATACCCTTTAACTAATTAACCTATATATTCTTAATCCTATTCATAAAACAAAAAAAAAAACTTCTCTTCACAATAAAAAAAATTCTCTTCTTCTTCTCCTTCTTCTTCTTCTTCTCTAAAACCAAAACAACGAAATTCGTCGCGAAATCATCGAAACTCATCGATTTAGGAAAATTAATCGTGTGCGTTCTATATAACATGGAGAGGTCTAAAACAAAGGCTGGAAATCGATCCAAACAACCACAATCTCCGGATGAACCCACTCTTGCCCAAGTTCAACTTCAAAATCGAATCGAGTGAGAAAAAGAAGAAATGGTCGCGATTCGAAGATAATTTCACAAACCCATTTCATCATATTTGAGTCTTATGGTGTGTGATTGAATTATTATGTTGTTTCCATGGGTGAATCGAGAGATTTAGTCGAAAAAACGCACTTTCAGAGCCACATTCGGCCCCTAAAAAAACCCAGAATAGGGGCCGAATGCTCCATTTCCCCTGAGAATGAAGAACAGTTCGGCCCCTATTTTTGGTTTTTTAGGGGCCGAATGTGGATTCGGCCCCTATTATTTTTTTAGGGGCCGAATGTGGATTCGGCCCCTAAACTAAACTAAAGATAGAGGCCGAATGTACATTCGGCCTCTACGACCCCCAACCTATAGGAGCTGAATGTGGTTGTATTTTGAAAATGGTGTTCAAGGTATGCTGGAAGACACATAAAGTAAACAATTGAGACTTGCACACCATCCAAGCTGTCCTTAGAGGCCGACAACGTGTGTCAATGAATATCAATGGCTCACAGGCTATTGCATACATGTGATTTTGACAGACAACAAGGAGAAATGAAGCAAGTGTCTGAAGAAGAGACTAAATCCTGCTCGGTTTCTGACAGCCTTCCTTTTACAAAGCACGTAGATTTGTCGAAGGAAAATGTTGATAAAGCATGTCTTAGCGTTTCAAGATCAGTCCCACATACAGATGACCAAGAAAATCTTCGTTCAATTGGGGATGGAGAATGGAACGATATTCAAGCAACAACAGATTCAAGCAACAACAGATTCATTGGGTCATGGAAATGATCAAACACCATTTTGTTGTGTATTTTTGTATTCATCCGTTGGCAAAATCTTGTTTTGGGTGTGTCACACTAATTAGTTAGAGCTTTGTATAATCGAAAACTAGCCGGCGGAAAATCATCATGAAGAATGCTATGTAGCTCTTTTTCTAATGCTTCGTTTGTAATGGTTTTGAATCACTTTCATGGGTCTTAACTTATTCCGCAGCAATAAAAGAAAATGAACCCTGAATATGCAGATGAGCAGATATATACGTACCAGCCAAGCTGGGACATGGCGTAAGGAATTTTTGCAACTGCCTCAACTGAATGTATTGAGACCTTGATTTGAGTATGAAGATCTCTAATGACTGCTCTTGTTTTATTACATACATTAGGATCTTCTCCTTTCACATCTTGGCTCCTTAACTGCATACATTTCTTCTCGTATGCCATCCTTATACGTTCTCCTGACTGATTAATTGGCAAAAACAACATCAGATTGATCGCATCCTGCTGCACTATTTGAATCACAACTTTACCATTTTTATAAGAAACCTAATGAGAAAAATGAGAAAATGTATGTACCTTGACTTCTCCATACAGCTTCTTCTCCCAAGCATATAATCTGTCTAGTGTTGATTGATGACATCCGGATAGCATACATGACTCCTCTGAGAATTCACTACTACTATCACCACCGTACTCGAGGAAAACATATGGAAAAGACTCATCTGTAGTCGGCCATAAAAGATATTGGGAAGAACCAACTTTCTTCACATTCGGCCCTAAAAAAATAAGGAGTTAGGGGCCGAATACACATTCGGCCCTAAAAAAATAACGATTTAGTACGTATTCGGCCCTAAAAAAAATAGGGGCCGATCATTCGGCCCCTAACGTGTATATGGAAATAGTGGCCGAATTAGCATTCGGCCCTCACGATAAAAATAAATAGGAGCCGAATGTTCAGGTGTGCATAGTAGGGGCGGACAGTGTAACATTCGGCCTGTAACCCATCCCAACAATAGGGGCCGAATGTACATTCGACCCCTAAAGTGTATATGGAAATAGGGGGCGAATATATATTTGGCCCCTAAGGTGTATATAAAAATAGGGGCCGAATGCATATTCGGCCCTCATGGTTCTGTTTCTGTGTGTGGTAGAAGAAGAGAGATGGAAGCTGCTGTTACTATAGAACCAGGTTTACTGCCTACATCAAATCTAAACCGTCCATTTAGTGATTTTGATGATGATGATATCAAGTCTATAGGATCAACGAGATGGAAGATATGTTTGATGTGTCAGACGAGGTGGCTTTGTGCATGATGCTTGACATTTATGCATCAACAGGTGTTGGTACACGTGCTACTCTTATGTAGTCAGTCATACACCTGTATATACCCAAGTTTGGGCTCGATGGTATTTGATGAGAAAATGAAAATAATGAAAGAGAAACTCTTACCCAATCTACCTGTGGGCAGTACCGGAAGTAAAAAAGGGAGTGTCATTTTGTTTTTCTGTTTCATTTTTCTGTTACAGTCTTTGCTTTGAAAGAAACTTAACAAACCTTCCCTTGCCATTTGGGTTAGTTTTTACTTTTTCAGTACAACATAACAGCAATAAAAGGAGGGGGCTTTGTACTAGAGAAGAAGAAGAAGAAGACTATTAAAGAGGTGTGAAAAGAAGAAAGAATCCACCAACAAAAGATTCAATTGTGTTATAAGTATAGATTATCACCCTTTTATGTTTGATTGGAACTGCTGTGTATAAACGCAGGAAGAATATTGGAGAACAACAAAACCCTCACCGAGTCTAGGGTACCAGTTGGTGAGATGCCAGGAGGAACCATCACTATGCGGTGGGTAGCAGGCTTTTACAATTGCTTGAAACATTTCCTTATGTACATCAAAAGCACATTATATCTTGGGAGAACAACATTATTTCCTTCTGACCCAGTGATCTTCATTTTACCGGGACCTCCTTCAGAATACTATACCTAGAAATGAAGACTGTAGGAAATCTTTCATAAGGAGCTTCTTGCTTGATAATGGCAGTCATTTTTATATCAATGTCAATGAATGTTCAATAAGAACGATTTTTCAAGGTTTTCATTTCTTCTTTCTTTTACTGTACTCAGGAAATTACCTGCAGCTGGTAGAAATTCCTGAGACATCAACTCAACAGGAATACCATGAGCTTGTATCCAAATTGGACAAGCCCCTAATGTAGATTCGGCCCTACATTCGGCCTTTAAAAAATAAGAAGTTAGGGGCCGAATGCTAATTCGGCCCCTATTCATTTTTATCGTGAGGGCCGAATGCTAATTCGGCCCCTATTTCCAAATACACGTTAGGGGCCGAATATGGATTCGGCCCCTATTTCCATATACACGTTAGGCGCCGAATTGCTCTTCGTTCTCAAGAACAATGGAGCATTCGGCCCCTATTCTGGGTTTTTTAGGGGCCGAATGTTGATCTGTAACTGGTTTTTCTACCCTAAATCTCTCGATTCACCCATCAAAACAACATAATACTTCAATCAAGCACAATAGAAAGCAAATATAATGAAATGGGTTAGCGAAAATACCTTCGAATCGCTGCCATATCTCCTTTTTCACGCTCGATTTGATTTTTCTCTTGAACTTGGGCAAGAGTTCGTTTTTTTGAGAAGAAGAAGAAGGAGAGGAGGCAGCCGAATGAGAGAGATATTTTTTTTTTGGTTTTGTTATATAGAACGCACACGATTAATTTTCCTAAATCGATGAGTTTCGATGATTTCGCGACGAATTTCGTTGTTTTGGTTTTATAGAAGAAGAAGAAGGAGAAGAAGAGAATTTTTTTTTTTTTGTGAAGAGAAGTTTTTTTTTTGTTTTAGGGATAGGATTAAGAATATATAGGTTAATTAGTTAACTCTAATC
>JAJJMA010339886.1:0-10980 GCA_023529015.1 Papaver nudicaule
TTTCATTCTCAGTTTCTATGCGAGTTTAGGCGGCACTGCTTGCTCTTTTGTTCTTTAAATTCCTCAGTGCTTCTAATCTAAATTTCTGTTTTTCTTTTCATTTTCTGGCTACTTTTCATGGTACATGGGAATATAGTTTGTTCAGAGTCAACAATTTGACAATCAAACTGACTTATTCATGTTCGATTGTTGATTGGTACTCTTTTTGAGTGCTAATGTGCTTATGCTGTGCTAAACATGCTTACTTAGATAACATTTTATTGACGTATGCATTTGGCTAAAACAAAAGGAAACTTTCTAATTACTACAAAATATTTGGCTCTTAATTTTCTATTTCTGTTGTGATTATTTACTCCAGGAAGGTTTACGGTGCAAGTTTAGCAATATATAGTAGTAATTATCTGTCAATAATTATTCAAGTACACAATGGGAGATTCTAATGAAGGCAGTTTGGGCTCAACGTTGCTGACAAACTTGGTTCAGGGAGATTACATGTCGGTATTCAATGGCTATGAGTCATATGGGATTGTTGGTGCGTTTGTTATTGGTCTTGTAATACCTTTGTTACTCATCCGGATGAAAAGAGCTAAACAAAGGGGAGTGCCAGTACAAGCTGGTGGTGATATGGGTTTCACGATCCGTAATCGTAGATCTACTACACTAATTGAAGTTCCTTGGGAAGGAGCCACTACTATGGCAGCTCTTTTTGAGCAATCTTGTAAAAAGAATGCACAAGGTCGCTGTCTTGGTACAAGAGAGGTGATTAGTAGGGAAATAGTTACAGGTGGTGACGGAAGGAAATTTGAGAAGTTACACCTGGGAGAATATTTTTGGGAGACATATGGTGGAGCATTAGATCGAGCTAGCAACTTTGCATCAGGCTTGGTAAAAATGGGTCATAGTGCAGATAGTCATGCTGCCATTTTTTCTGACTCCCGGGCAGAGTGGTTGCTTGCCTTTCAGGTAATTCTTGACATTCATGCCTCACCTAGTATTTGTTTGTAGTTTTCCTTTTAACGTGTATCATACGTTCATACCTATACTCTTTTGCATATCAGGGATGCTTCAGGCAGAATATTGCGGTTGTGACTATCTATGCTTCACTAGGTGAGGAGGCTCTCGTTCATTCGCTCAATGAGGTGAGAATATTTCCATCCTGTTAGACCCTGTGAGTGAATCAGACAAAGGGTAATACGGTGTTCATCCATGTCAAACCCATCATTATCATATTCCATAATTGATGATGTTAAATCTCACTTGGGATTTTTTTTTTCTTGTTTGGCAGACACAAGTAACAACATTGATCTGTGATTCAAAGCAATTAAAGAAATTGTCGGCAATAAGCTCTAGCCTGGAATCTATTAAGCACATTATTTATTTTGAAGATGATGACAGCAGAGTTGATTCAGTTCTCAGCAATTTTAAGGTTGCATCTTTTTCTGAAGTCGAGAAGCTTGGAAAAGAAAATCCTGCTCAGCCAAGACTACCTTCGAAAACTGATACAGCCGTGATCATGTACACCAGTGGTAGTACAGGATTACCAAAGGTTGGTTCCTGTTTTTCCTTATCATACAATTTAGTTCGTCTGAAGCGGTATCTCCATAAGCTTTAGAAGCATATTTTGGATTTGGTACATCCGAATGTTCTCTCCTTGTTTTACCTTGGGCCAATATTTCCTTCTGTCCTGCATGTTGGCCTTCAAACTTTCTAGCTCGTTCAATTTGCTAGAATCACACTTGTCCGACAAAGAAAAACTTCTGGATGAAAACAAAACTGAAGTAAGAAGATAAAAAAGACTTCTGTCGATGCTAAACTCTCAACTGATTTCATCCCTTAATTACGTGTCTACCTTGATAATGTTAGGCTGGTACAATTGAAACTTGGAGAAGATTTTCCTCGGATTAGTCTACCTCAGGGATTGAGCTATGGTGTCTGACAAAGTGTACCATTTGATTATGCAGGGAGTCATGATGACTCATGGCAACATCGTAGCAACAGCAGCAGCAGTTACAACAGTAATTCCTAAAATAGGCAGCAAAGATGTTTACCTGGCGTATCTACCCCTGGCTCACGTTTTTGAGCTTGCAGCCGAGGTACTTACTTGTTATCTTTTTTCTTTGAATTAGCACCAAATGTTTCTATTTTAATTTTCATCGTTTCTGGTTGGCTAGGCTATAATGTTGACAGCAGGTGCTGCCATTGGTTATGGTTCAGCTCTGACTTTAACCGACACCTCGAACAAAATCAAGAAAGGAACCCTGGGAGATGCTTCTATGTTAAAGCCCACCCTAATGGCAGGAGTTCCAGCTATCTTGGATCGCGTTCGAGATGGAGTGTTGAAAAAGGTTTAAGTTGACTTCGATTGGTCTTACAGTTGGTTTACCGCCTTCTTTATTTTTGCGACTGTGTTGTTACGGTGCATGGTTAATATTTTTCTTTGATCCATTTATCTTGGTTTACAGATCGAGGAAAAGGGTGGGTTATCCAAGAAAATTTTCAACCTTGGATACAAACGTCGATTGTCTGCTATAGAAGGCAGCTTGTTGGGGGCTTGGGGTCTGGAAAAAGCTTTTCTGGAAGTCATTTGTTTCAAAAAGATACGATCTGTTCTTGGAGGTCGTCTGAGATTCATGCTTTGTGGTGGAGCTCCTTTGTCTAGAGACACACAACGGTTCATGAATGTCTGTCTAGGGTATTGTGCTTTGTTCTCATGTGTGGGTTAGCTATAAAATTGTTCAATTCCCTCAGATTCCATCTCGTCGTACTTTAGTGTCTCATAACATGATTGAATATGAAGTTTCTTTATCAAGCAAACTGCGAACCTTTGGAATTTGTAACTCATAGGTCCATTGGTACTCCGCCAGCCTGATACTTTTTTTTTTTTTTACAAAAAATGGATAATCAGTTAAATCATACATGAGATCACATTTAAAAAAATAAAAAATAAAAATCTTATAAACCACACCATAATATGTCAAGTTCCATATACAAAGTGGTTTTGCTCTCATGCATTTTCTTCCTTCCTTAATTCCCTCTTGCATTCTCATTGTATCAGGATTCCTGTTGCTCAAGGATATGGATTGACTGAAACGTGCGCGGGAGCAGCTTTTTCGGAGGCAGATGACAGCACTGTGGGTCGTGTTGGTCCACCTCTTCCATGCTCCTACATTAAGGTATGTTGCATCAATCCTGGATTGTCTAAATGATCACTACCCCCTACTTGCTTTCAAAGGATGACATAGTTATAACATTCTTATGTGGATCATTTGATATTGAATAATTTGTACTGGGCTACCTGCAATTTAAACTTCCTTTTATGACTTCAGTTAATATTGAGAGAATCCAGTTCATTCGAATTAACTTTTTAACATGTCCGCCACAAAAAAATGGCACCTTATGGCTTCTCATTTGTTTTATCTGAATTTACAGCTTGCCTCATGGGAAGAAGGTGGATACTTGATCACTGATAAACCAATGCCTAGAGGAGAGGTTGTAGTTGGAGGACACAGCGTAACTTTGGGTTATTTTAAAAATGAAGCAAAAACTAATGAGGTGTACAAAGTAAGATTTCCTTTGTTTCTAGTAATATTATCATCCAGTTCACACCATACTATGCTTCATGATTGTGTATGTACAACAGGTTGATGAAAAGGGAATGCGATGGTTCTACACTGGTGATATAGGACAGTTCCATCCCGATGGATGCCTGGAAATTATCGACAGGAAGAAAGATATAGTTAAACTACAACACGGGGAGTACATTTCTCTTGGAAAGGTGTGCAGCTAATTACCAAACCGGCAATATCTTGCAGTATCGAAAGTTTAAACTTCAAATTAGATATTTATTTAGTTCAATGAGCTATATTTACCTTTTATAACCATAAAAACTATGTATACCTTTTGCGTAGTATACACTATAGACTAATAGCATATTTTGGCCATTAACCCAAACTATCAATACAGTCCAGACAGTACATTTGCTTGGTGTGAAGCATTTGATGTGTAGTTTTACGTTCACGAAAGAAATGCAAAAGAATGTTTGGTTGTAATTCTTATAGAAGTATTTTATATGATCTCGTGGAACTAAAATTCGAAAATTTTGAATCTATGTTTGCAGGTTGAAGCAGCCCTGGCATCGAGTAATTATGTGGATAATATCATGGTCCATGCGGACCCCTTCCACAGCTTTTGTGTAGCATTGGTAGTCCCCTCACATCATGCACTTGAGAATTGGGCACATGGAGCTGGAATAGAGTACTCCAATTTTTCAGATTTGTGCGAAAATGAGGAAACTGTTCGTGAAGTCCAACAATCTCTTCTTAAGGTTAGTCAAGCATGTATTTCTGTTTCATAATTTCTCCTGACAAAAAAATCTTCTTTTGGGTCGCCCACATTTGTGTATGAAGGGGTCATACTCATAAAATGCATCAAGCATGTAAGGGTAAAGACCACTTAGAAGAAAGGGTAAGACAACTTTGCCTAGTTCTGCAAAGCTTTTGTCACTAGACACTGATTTCACTTGGTCTGAAGAGTTACAGGGGTGAATTTAACTGTTGGATTGCTGTCTGTAATGTAGGTAGCGAAGGTTGCAAAACTAGACAAATTTGAATCTCCTGCAAAAATTAAGTTGTTACCAGACCCATGGACACCAGAGTCTGGGTTAGTAACGGCTGCGCTCAAGTTGAAAAGGGAGCAGTTAAAAGCTAAGTTTAAAGATGATCTCCTAAAGTTATATCAATGATCAAAAAAGAGAAGAAGCCAACATCGATCTCCATTTGAGAAGAAAACAAACATTGATCTCCATTTTCACAAGTTTATTGTTGTATTTGGTTCTTTACATTTTCTTAGGGGTTCTTTATTTGCGTGTAACTGCGAAATTATGCGTGGCAGATCAAGGTAGATCCAGGAACCGTCTTTGTATTAGATGAGATCAAATAAGGATACATAATCTAGTATTGTTTTAGGATTTAGGTTGAGATCTAAATACTGCCAGAATCCATAATCTGCTGCTCCAGTTTGAATTTTGTTTTTGTCAAAAATCTATCATGTGACCAGGAGCAATATTTCGGAGTTATAATTTGTCTTTGTCTAACAAGTCATGACCCATGATCTATCATGTAATAATTGGAATATAGGACTGCTTTTGACACTCGAATTTTGTGACATTGAGTAATGCATTCCAATTTATCAACTATAGGTGATATTAAGATGACCCCTGTGTGTTATGATTTCAATCCTATAGGTGATGATTTTGGAGTTGAAGACGGGGTTTTTGAGTTGAAGACAAGCATACGCTAATTCTGGTTATCTGGTTATTTTTAATGTTTAATATAGTTTCTTGGAATGTAAATAGTCTTGGAGACCCGGATAAACGTTCTAAGCTTAAAGCGCTCGTTAAAAGGTGGAAGCCAACAATTCTAATAATTCAAGAAACCAAGCTTAGTGCATGTAATGATCATATTGTGCGCTAATGTAGGTGGAAATCAACAATTCTAATAATTAAAAAAACCAAGCTTAGTGCATGTAATGATCATATTGTGCGCCAATGTTGGGGTGCAATTCTGTGTAAATAGATTGCGCTAAATTTGTATGGGAGGTCCGGTGGAATTTTGATTAGCATCTTGTGTCACAATTTGGAAAATAATTTTCGATGGGTGCTCACCGATATTTATGGTCCTTGTAATGTGCATGAGAAAAGAAGATTCTTCTTGGAGTTGGCGGTCTTGCGTGGTTAGTGGAAAAATTTACCTTGGTGTATCGGTGGAGACTTTAATGAAATTAGACTCATGGAAGAAAGAAGAGGTTGTATACTATGCAACTTTTTGATGATCTTTGTAATGACTTTGAGCGTGTGGATTTACCCCTTTCCGGAGCTAAGTATACTTGGAGTAGACCTCCAGATAAGAAGAGTAAAATCGATCGTTTTCTTTTCTCGGTAGATTGGGAGGAGCATTTTCCGAATCTTAATTTAAAGAGGCATGCAAAACCTTTCTCGGATCACTTTCCGATTGAGTTGTGCTCCATTGAGACGGATTGGGGCGCTTGTCCTTTCCGGTTTCAATTATCGTGGCTTGAAGGTACCAACATAATTTCTTTGATGAAAGAATGGTGGGAATCTTTCTTTTTTGTAGGTACCGCCAGTAAGTGTTTTTCGAATAAGTTAAAAGCACTAAAAGAGAAATTGAAGGGGTGGAATAGAGAAGTTTTTGGGAGTGTTGATCGAGTTTTCTACATGGCCCTTGATAAGATGAAAGAATTGGATGATTTAGATGATGAAGATGATAGAGGTCTCACCGAGGTTGAAGTGGACTTGCTTGTGACGGCAAATGCAGAGTTTGAAATGGCCCATAGACGTAAAGAAATTTTGATTACGCCAAAAATCAAGAATCAAATCAATTCGTGATGGGGATAGAAATACCAAGCACTTTCATCGTATTTTGAAGCGGCATAGAGCAATAAACAACATCCACAATCTTCGCATCAATGGTCGGAATAAAGATGAAATTAAAGAGGGGATTACAAATCACTTTCAAGAAGCTTTTGAAGAAGCTTCTCTCTATAGACCAAGAATTAAGAACATGTGCTTAAATCAAATTGATGAGAATGCAAGAGATTGGTTGGAGAGACCTTTCGGTGAAGAAGAAGTTACAAAACAATTCATAATTTGGGTGTGGATAGAGCTACGGGTCCGGATGAGTTTCTTATGAAATTTTATATTGTTGGGTGGGATTTCTTGAAAGAGGATTTGATGAAGGTTTTTCAAGAATTTCATGATCATAATTCTTGACTCTTCTTTAAATAACAACTTTTTTGTTTTTATTCCTAAGAAGGTTGGTGTTGAAGAGGTCAAGGACTTTCGGACTTTGGGCCTATTTTAATTTCTCTAACTCAGTCTAGTTTATAAAGGGGCGTCAAATTCTAGATGGAGTATTGATAGCGAATGAATGTGTGGATTCGAGACTCCGTCAAAAAATTCCCGGATTGGTGTGTAAGTTAGATTTTGAAAAGGCCTTTGTTAATGTCAATTGGAGCTTTATACATGAGGTTTTATATAAAATGGGTTTGGTGGCATATGACGTGCTTGGATTCGGAATTGCTTGTCGTATTCTAAATTTTCGGTTCTTGTGAATGGAACGGTGCATGGGTTTTTTTGTAGTGAAAAAGGTATTCGTCGAGGTGATCCCCTCTCTCCCTTTCTCTTTACCATTGTAAGAGAAGTTTTGAGTCATATGTTAAGCAAGGCGCAAGATGTTGGTAAAATATCGGGATTCCCGGTGAAAAATGGAGGAACCAAAGTTAACCATCTTCAATTTGCCGATGACACTATTGTTTTTCTTGATGCGAAGCGTGAACAAGTGGATGCTCTTCGGTATTTACTTCTTTGTTTTGAGTCAAACTCGGGCTTGAAAATCAACTTCTCCAAAAGTTGTTTATTTGGTGTTGCTCTTGATGAAGACATTGATGATTTTGCTAACATGTTGGGGTGTAAAAGATCAAATTTCCCTAGTGTTTACCTTGGTCTCCCATTGGGCGATAAAACTAGTGGCACGCAAAAGTGGGAAAAGATTATTGAAGCTTGTTCATCGAGACTCTCTTCTTGGAACGTAAGGACAATAGCGAGAGGAAGTAAGTTGACTCTTATTAAAAGTGTCTTTGCAAGTTTACCAATCTACTATCTTTCCATATTTCTTGCTCCTTGCTCCATCACTAAGAAACTTGATAAAATAGTAAGAAATTTCCTTTGGGACGATGATTCTACCAAGAGAAGAATTCATAACGTTGGGTGGTCTACGGTCGTAAAATCTAAGGAAATCGGTGGTCTTGGAATTCGTAAATCTAAACATATGAATTCGACGCTTCTTAAAAAGTGGTGATGGAGATTTGGCATGGAAAAGGGGGCTCTTTGGAGAAAAATCATTGTTGAAAAATTTGGTGAAACTTCAACCGGTTGGGAAACTCTTCAACCTAAAGAGCCAAAAGGTGTTAGTTTTTGGCATAGTATTTATGGTGAGCTTGAAGAATTCAAAAAATATGTGAGATTTAAGATCAAGGCGAGGAATGAGATTCGATTTTGGGAAGATCTTTGGATTGGTGATAGTGTTTTATGCAACAGATTCCCATTGGCATTTGAAGCTTCAAGAACCAAGGGACGCGTGGTGGATCGACTATATGAAATCACGAATAACGGCAACAAAAGGAGTTTATGTCTAGAAATAGGTATTCTCAAAGGATAATGAGGGAGGTAACTTCTATAAACTCACTATTAGATACCGTGGTTATTGAAGAAGGAGTTGTTGATTCTAGATTATGGATGGTTGATGAAAATAGCAAGTTGGATTCTTATATGGTCAAAATGGGGTTAATTCACTTATGGAAATCGATGAGTTAAATGTTTCAAAGGAGATTATTTGAATCGATCTTACCTATGCAAGTAAAACTTTTTTCTTTGGCTTCTTTATCATGAAAGGTTGTTGACGGCCGATAAATTAGTTAGAAGGGGTATGAATGTGAATACGGTATGTCGGTTTTGTGAGGAGGAAGATGAAACAAGTGCACTTATTTTATGAGTGTTGGAGAACTAAGAGAATTTGGACTTACTTTGCCGAAAGATGTAACTTACATTGGAGCTATAATAATAATATCACCACAACTATAAAATCTTGGAGTCATGATTGGGGGTGATGTGTGTCTTAATCACATTTGGAACAATTTGCCGGTTGCAATTTGGTGGAGCATTTGGAAAGAAAGAAATGCAAGGATCTTTAACAACAAAAAGAGAAATTTGACGAGTATAATTAGAGGTATAAAGATGCAAGCTTTCTTTTGGGCGGACGCTAACACTAAAATGCTAGGATTAACGGCCAACATGGTGATTTGGTTTTTGTTTAAGTTGGGTCGTGGGGTCTCTTGGCACCCTTGTAATCTAGTGCATATTCGCTTTATTTTCTTTGGGGGACCGAATCTCCATTCGATTTCCTTTTTTGAGTCGGTTTGTATCTATTGGTTTGAGGGACTCCCCTTAAGTACCTCCATTTCAATGAAATTTCTATTCACCGATCAATTTTTTTTTCCAGGTTTCCTTTCGAAAAGTAGGTTCAAAATTATTGAGGCAGCTCATACTTCAGTCTTATAACAAAGCCGGTCAGGTCAAAATATTAAGGCTATCTTAAACGTTTTTCAATTTCATTTTCGGAATTCTAATGTAACAACCTCACTTCCTAATTAGCGTGAGAGTTTGATCTATGTTTGAGGTTAATCCATTTTCCGGAAAAAAAAAACCAGAGAGGATACGAGTTTACAGCTGAGTGACAAGGACAGTGAGTAGTGTTTTACTTGAGTACAATGATGATGAGTTTGTTGCGTTATCTATAAGTGGTCATGTAACACCTTGTCTCAAGTTATGTGATTACTGATTAATTAGCGTATGACAAAACCTTGCATCGATTGGACAGTACAGAAGGAAAGAAAATGCAAAGTCTTCCATTGTGCCGAATAAAATCCTCTGTCTCATTTTCCCTGTCCCCCTCCCTGTACCACCGCCCATAGGTAAGCACGTATACAACTTATTTTTCTTTTGCCCCACTCAAAATCAAGTTATTTCGATGCACCCCCTCCCCATCTCTGTGGTACAGCGGGAGACAGGGAGAACAGGGACAGACGATTTTATCACCCATTGTGCCTGCCTACTCACTAGTCGATTGTTTAGCATTCATTTTCAGGATAAAAGAATGTGTGAGGCTGTCAGCATTTAATGTTTGATTGACTCAGATTCTGCCGAGTTACACCCTGAAAAGTTGTGACAACAAGGTAGAGGTGTGACACTTATCCCGGTGGGAGACTTGATAAAATCAAACTAGTAAGAAATGGGTTTATATCTGTAGATAGTAATCAAGAAAAAGAGGAAGATCCCATGACATGGTTAAAATGACACTATTTTGATATTGTGTCGCCGTATTTTTTATAACTCCCAAACGAAAACGAATTCGAAGCTAATTTTTTTGGGGCATATTTTTATTGTAGAGCTCTATGTTCCTACCAAAAATGATCGCAATCCGACATGTGTAAACTATAAATAAAACTTTATCAAAATTCCTAATCATAAAACTCAAGAAAACAAATGAATAGATAATTAGATACATCGTACACGTATCATGCTATCGCGTATATGAATGGGGAAGAAGTTCCCTGCCAAAGTCTAGATGCAAACTGTTGCGCTAAAACCCGCGGAAGCGTTTAACCAACAGCTACAAAGATAATCTTAATACGCCAAGAATACCAAGCACACACAATCAAGAAGACAAGAATTAACGAGGTTGAATCATCGGGAAGGAATAAGTGATTTTTATATATTATCGTACAGAGAGAATATATAAAACCCAAAAGAGAAGAAGAGCTTCTGGTATATCTCATAGGTTCTCCCATTGGCTCTATTTATATATGTTACATACTTACCCTACAAGTAAAGGGTTTCCTAATACTTGTCTACAAAGAACATTCTAGATATACATAGAATTTCCTAGTTTAGGCATAAGTAAACAATTATGGAATGTCCTAGAATAATCTAGAATTCCACCGACTCACCAAGTTGAGTTTCCATAACACTCCTAACTTGTGACCGACCTAAATCCTACACAAACAATAGATGATTCATGATCATTTAGAATTTGGATTATATAAATCAAGTAGATTCTATGCTCAAAGGACCCAGTTAGTCTAGAGTGGAGGAGAATGGATTCCCATTATTTCTCAGTTGAACGGTTTACACAAGCGTAGGGTATCAAGTATGCGTTCACGTTTGGAAAAAAGTTTTTTCTCCTCCAGCAGTAGGAGGACTTCGAGTCATATCACGTCACATCATTTTACCCTAGGTCTATAAATAAGATGGACGTTCATGACTAGAATAACTAGTTAAAGAGCTTGCAGCACTTATGTCTACTGATATCATTGCTAGTAACAACTGCGCGAAATATGCAAATCATG
>JAJJMA010339888.1:0-10748 GCA_023529015.1 Papaver nudicaule
ACTCTCTAAACCAATCATATAAACCATCAAAAGAATAACCAATCTCCGATAAGCCAACAGCGGTGGAAGAACAACATTTGAGCTCAGAGTGCTGCAACTCTTGGAACGTCAACTGGGAACTGTTGAATCTCATCCATCCATGGGTTCTTTTCCTTTGCCGGATTTACGGTCCTCAAAGCCTTCCAAACAGCACTGTTACACTTGAAACCAAACCCAAAAGCTATCTGCCAAGTTCTGTCTCCCTTCTTGATCCTTCCTTTAGCTTCTGTATAAGCCAATTCATACCAAAGGGAACTGCTTGAAGTGTTGCCAAACCGGTAAAGCGTCATTCTAGAGGGTTCCATATGCCATTCAGATAGCTGCAAATTCTTCGACAGTTCATCCAAGACAGCTCTTCCACCAGCATGAATGCAGAAATGTTCAAAAGCCAATTTGAAATCCGGAATGTACGGCTTGATTTTCATCTTAAAGAGTTTCTTCCCGACCAATGTACCGAAGAAAAGTAACTGCTCGGACATTGGAAGAACAAGAGGTCCTAATGTGGTGATGTTGGTTTTCAAAGCATCTCCTGCAACAGCCATCAGGTCTTTGGATAGAGAAACACCAACCTTTCCAGCTGGATCCTCTTCCTGGGTGACACATGAAAAGCATTTGTCATCAGATCCTTTATGGGTTCGAACTGTGTGAACCAACTGGTACTTAGATCTCCTCCTCTCAGAATTCTTATTTGATAGCAAGATTGCAGCACCTCCCATTCGAAACAAACAATTCGATACAAGCATCGACCTTTCATTCCCGAAATACCAATTCAAAGTAATGTTTTCATTCCCGTAATACCAATTCTCGAAAGCCAAATTTAGTTACGGCTGCTAACTTGTACTTACGGCTGGTAACCTTGCGACACAAATTTTTGATTTACAGAAACTTACGGCTAGTAACTAAAGTATCGAAATGAGACGTAACTAACTTACGGCTAGTAAACTGAACTTACGGCTTGGATCTGAAGCTTTAATGGCTTACCTAACAAACTACTTACGGCTAGCTGTTCTTCAGATGCGAGACGTAAGGAGGACTTACGGCTCTAATAGCCAGCCGTAAGTAGTTCTGGAACTCGTTTTTTGATTTTCATGGAGTGAATCTTACCTAGTTTTAGCACCAAAATCAATAACAAAAGAGTGGGTTTGGATGCTTACCTTTGCTGCTCCATTGTTGCATCAGTTTTGGTTCCATCCATGATCAAAAACTCGAAAATGAGAAATGTGGAGAGGAAATGGGGAAGAAAAGAGAGGTAAGAGAGGAGAAGAGGGGAGAAATTTTGATGTTTTGATTGTTAGGTTTTGATTTTTTTTGTGTGGGATATAAGTATTTATGTTTGTAATTAGGGTGAGGTAAATTTGGGTAAGAATTAGTATAAATTAGTATAAGGTTAACTTAGTCATTTCACGATTTTTTTACACCCCCTTATAATTCGGCTGGACATTTGAAGTAAATAGTGAGGGCTTCAAAAAATTTCAAAAAACTGAAGCCCCTGAATCACCTTTCATCCATAAACAAGCCAATCCAAATGATTAAGAGCAATTATTATGGATTCAATGGATTTTTACTATGAAAATGTGGGAGTGAGTTTGGTTTTTTATAGGTAAATTTGGGGACGTCAGATACGCCGAGCGGCTCAACTAGAGCAGCTGGTGGTACATCTTAGGCTAAGCGGTCTAAGATGTCATTTCGAGGATTTGAAGTTATTTTTTCTTTACAGGGTTTGAGTTATGATAAAGAGGAGAGGGATGAAAAAAAAAAGAAAAAAGAGAAAATGGCTGCTCAAGTGCAAGTTGTTCAACCACAAACACCACTAGCTGGACCAAATGGAGCTGGAATTACTGGACAATTTCAATCAACATCTCTGTATGTTGGTGATCAAATGTTACTGATTCACAGCTTTATGACATGTTCAGTCAGCTTGGTGATGTTGTTTCTGTTGGTGTTTGTAGAGAATTGAGTACTAGAAGATCTCTTGGGTAGATGCTGCAAGGGCGTTGGATGTGCTGAACTTTACTCCTCTCAATGGGAAGCCTATCAGAATCATGTACTCTCATCGCGACCCTAGCATTCGTAGAAGCGGCACTGCCAATATCTTTATCAAGAATCTTGATAAAAGCAATCGACAACAAAGCGCTGCATGAAACATTTTCTGCTTTTGGAAACATTTTGTCTTGCAAGATAGCTACTGATGGCTCTGCCAAGTCAAAATGTTATGGATTTGTTCAGTATGATACTGGGGAAGCTGCCCAAAAGGCCATAGATAAGTTGAATGGTATGTTAGTGAATCCATCTTAAAGCCGCCAGATTTGTTACTTTAGAGATGCGGATATAAAATCTGACAGCCTAGTTTGTAGTCCTGTCGATCGACTGTTGATGTATTGTACGAGTCATTGCCCACGAAAGAGGCCACTGACTTCTTACTTGAAACTCTTACCTTTGTAGATGGATGGGTATCACATTTGAGGCCCAAGTACATAAGTGCCACTTAGGGAGACAATTTTTACAGGTTGCAGTTGAACTCCTCTCATGGTGTCACTTTGCTAGGTATAAGAACATGATTGGGGAAAATGGAGGAGGGAATCCAATTGTTTGTTGCAAGCCGTTATTTTTTTTTTCTTACCAATGATTTACATGAAAATGCATTAGTTTCCGGTAGAAAAAACTGTATTTTTTGCCACTGAGGAACTTACATATCAATGAATTTCTTCAGCTAATGTGCACAAATTAGGACTTGTAGATGCATTATGGTAATTGCCAACCTAGTGCTTTTATATTCGCGTCAATTCTAGTTCTAGGCATGACAAGGCACGCCAAGTCATGGTTCTCCGTCTACGTGTACCAATAAGCGTGCAGTTATTTACCTGTACTTGGAGGGGTGGGGAAACGAAAGGAAGCTGCAGTTATAACTTCATTCTTCTCGCCTTTCATTCTTCACCCACCGTCTAGCTTCTCATATTTTCTCAGAGAAGTTGTAAAGACTGTTTGTTTCACCTCCACCAACACCAAACAGTAGCGCCTGAACAGGTAAATATGAAGAGTGTTTAGAGAGTCACTCACTCTTTCTCTCATCACAATTTTTTTTTTTTACCTTATTTTCAATGTGAGAAATGAGTTTTGTGGTTTCTCTTTGTAGACTGTTAATGGCAGATGAAAGTGTGAAGCTAGTACGTAAGCCTAGTAAAATTTTGAAGATGGCTAATAATTACAAATCTTTGGAACAGGTAAATAATTTTTTAGAATCATTCGTTGTTTTGTTACCTTTGCAGTTTGTTGTTAGAATATCCCTTGAGACTATGTAACTCACTCTCTGCATAAATTGGTTCTCCGCCTAGGTTGCTGAAGCTCTTGCAAAAGGTGATCTGGTGAATTCTAACCTCATTGTTGGAATCGACTTCTCAATAAGCAACACATGGGCAGGTACTGAGTCACTTAATTAGGATAGTTGTGCAACTTCTTGCTTCTGATCCTGCTACATGTTCAGACTAAAATTTGCATGGTTTGAAATCCAGGTCGAAATTCCTTCAACGGAAAGAGCTTACATAATATTGGAGATGCTATAAATCCCTATGAACAAGTTCTCATGCTTACTGGAAGAACCTTGGATCCGTATATGAAGGATAAGCTAGTTCACTGCTTTGGATTTGGAGACGGTAAATTTTGTGTGATAGTACATTTTTAGTCTCTGGCTGGGTACGTATATATTCTTAAGATGTTTCTGAATATTGAGGCTCTTCTTATTAATTTTTGTGTAGCATCTACAAATGATCAAGATGTCTTCAGCTTCCGGGAAGACATGTTACCATGTCATGGACTTGTAGAAGTATTAGCGCGATACAGAGATATCACACCAAAACTGAAACTGGCAGGTTGCAATTATCTCTTCCACCTTTTTTTAATTTTTTTTTTTCTTTTTGAAGTTATTACTGTTTTATACTCCTCGCCCATATTTCGTTCTTTTTGGCAGGACCAACATCATATGCTCCAATCATAGAAATGGCTATGGCTATTGTTGGAAAAAGTGGTTTCAAACATCATGTTTTGTTAATAATTAGCGATTCGGAGGTAAATCCAGATTTAATCTGAATCCATTTTCTACTTCTTATGTGAGGATATTAGATTTGCATGTAGTTGTCTAGTCAGTATCATATTTTAAAAATTTATAATGCTTACCAGTTGCATATTATCACATCCCATTTATTACAGGTGACGAGGGATTCTGGTACTGATTACGACAAACTAAGCTGGAATGAGGATGAGACTGTCATTGCAATTGCCAAAGCAAGGTCATCTTTTTCAATGTTTTATTTGTCCTTTTGGTTCTGGAATATGCATATGGGTTATGTTTAGTACTTGTTCTTTCCTTGTCTTTGATTTCTCATAGATTACAAAACTGTGCAGGGAGTATCCATTGTCAATTATTTTAGTTGGAGTTGGGGATGAATCACCATCCATGATTCTTAGTTGTTGTAATAATAGCCCTTGTGCTTTCGATAATTTCAAGGTTAGGGACTATAACCTTACTGCTCTCCTCTTTTTGTAGTTTATTTGATCCAACGTAGTAAAGGTTTTGCTGTCTTTCTGTTTCTTTTTTTTTTCAGTTTGTGAATTTTACAGAAATTATGTCAAAAGATGTTCATTTCTCCAGAAAAGAGATCGAATTTGCTCTTGCTGCTTTCATGGAAATCTCCCAGAGTAGAAACACATATAGACGAAAATTGGGGTGATTATAATAGTTTTTTGTTATGTTTAGCGTTTCTCTGTTTTTAAAACACCAGAAGTAATATATGGCTATGTATTTGACTGCAGCTTGTCTTGGCAGAAAGTAGGCTCGGGAAGATTTCCTCTTCCTCCACCTGTTCACGGCTCAGCTTCTCTTGTAATACACAATGAGAGTGGTCGCTGTTTTGATTTGTTGGAACACGAAAGTCCAATCAATACGATAAGCGGTTACCAAGGTGTAATCCAGATTGGCAATTTTCCAGTGCCCGCAAGGTACGAAGCATTGTATAAGAAGATTTGGGAAAAGTATGGGCATCTAGCAACACGTAATGTCATCAAAACATCAACCCGGACTTTAGTGACTTTAGTCGCAGAATTATTGAAATCTGTCGCTGCCATGGAAACTGTGAAGAGGGGCAAACTTTCTGCTTCCCTTCTTGATAAGTGGGATAGGCAGATTGAAGATGCTGAAGCTCTTCAATTTAACGTGCAATGGCTTAGGTGGCATTTTGAAAAAGTTAAGATCCGCTGGGAGGCTGACTCACTGTTGAAGAACTCTCAATTAGCTCGAGAAAAGGAAAAGGCTGTTGCTTTAGAAAAAAGGTCAGCTGCATGGGCAAAACTTGATGCTCTCAAGGCAGAATTTTTGGAGGTGGAGAAGGAAGTGGAACAGGCGACATCAGAAATAAATCAGCATGACCATGCTATTTTAGAAGATGCCCTGGCAAGAGAATTATATGCATCCTTCCTTGAGAAGACTTTCCTAGAGGATGCCTTTTAATCTTTAAGTTTTATCATAGTCTGATACACTTTTGTTTCATGAGGGCCTCATGTGTTTAACTGGCTTTAATCACTATTTTGTGCATGCATGTTCCAATATGAACTCTGATTGATATTGAAGTCAGTAAATTAAGTGGAAATATTCTAGTATGTGAAGTATATTGGCAAGTTTTACATCGTAGTGGGAGCCATTGCTTTGCTAACTTTTTCAGTAAAAAGCTTCAAATCTATCCAACTTCAAAATGTGTTTTGTGTTACGTTGCACCAGATATCTTTAGACTGTTCTCCTTCTCTAACATAATGAGAAATGCGGTTAGTGTTGGAATTGAATGGCTTTCACCTGCAGGTCTTCTCAACGAGTCGATAAGTATTTTCTGCTCCTGCACCTCCCTAGAAGAAGGCAAAGCAATGGAAGTAATCACACCTATCTTGGGCTTGTCAGAAGATAGTCCTACATCACCTAGATCAACCTTAACGAACCTAAATATAATATGGAAGGGCCACTCCACTCATTGCCAATTGGTTTTGAGATAGATGCCCGCAGACTTTAACAGGGCTAAGTTTTTTAAGCTCAAGAACATAGTGGTGGAGGGGACTTTTGGTTCTACTGCAAAAGAAATTGTCAAGTCAGAAAGGTCTAAAGAGTCAAGAAGTTACAAGGCTTAAGCTAAATCTTTAGCTACGTACTTAGATATGCATGCTACTTTTATTTTTACAAACACCAAGTTTTATGTGACTCCTCTAAGGCTCAAGCTAGATCTGTAGCTTTATGTGCTTTTAAGAAAGGTCTAAAAGTCTGCCATTTTCCCATTTTGGTACATGACCGAGCATGGCTGCATAGGTGCAGAGATAAGCAAAATGTTGTGTTTCAATATTGCAGACTGAAATTTGAGATGCAAGAATCAACAACGCTAAACCAAAACCAAAGCTACAAGGGACACCATAAAAACAACAAAGTAGATAGAGCCGCATCTCTACTGAAATCATGCTCCTCACTCTCTCAACTCAAAACAAATACATGCTCAAATTCTCAAATTTGGAATGCTCCACATTCCTTAAACATACTTTTTTGGCGAGGAGTGAGTTCACGCCAGTTAAGGATAGCTTAATTGTGGAGAGGTGTAGATATACACCTCGTTTAAGCTAGGACTAGCTCTTTGCTAAAATACGAACGAATTTCGCCACATCTTTGCCAAGAAAATGCACTATAGTGCTTGCTCTAGGAGACCATTATTTTCACTGCAAAACAAGAATAAAAATCCGAAGAGATCTCATAAGAAATGCCACTGTTGATAATCCAAATAAAACATGTTTCGGCATGCCCTGGATGCCTCTTTAGTTGTTCTGTATGTATTTACCTTGATTTAGTTTGGTTTTAGGGCAGCGAACCAATTGAAATTGTGGTCGTATCAATCATATGTCTTATGTGCGAAGTTATTTCAGGAGCGGGTGTAGCATTAGGCAGGTGTGGCAGCAATATTTTGTTGGCCCAAATGAACTTCTCTTGTAGCTGTCTGGACGATATTCGTTGGTCCTTGCAGGTGTATATTCTAAATTTTGTTCATTTATCGCAGTAAGATTGTGTCTATATTAAACGGATAATATAAATGGATGCGGAAGTGGGTTATTAGTTCGTACCTTATTATCGCTTCAAATGAGGATATAGTAGAACTAATCGATCACTTACGTTTCACGTTCTTGAATCTTTGACCCGGCGGTGGGTAGGTGCCACAAAATTGAGCACAAACTATGTTTCCACAAACTAAATACCTCGAGAACCTCATCTTTCTCTCCAATGGACACTTAGAGATTTGGGAGATATATTCACACAACTAATGGTCTAATAAGAAGAGTGGAAGAATGGTGAAGAAGATTTGGGGTATTCTGCTGTTCGCAATCTGGTGGACAATTTGGAGGGAGCGCAATAACAGATTATATAGAAATTCAAGAAGGAATATAGCTCAACTCATTATTTCTGTGAAGTGTACCTTGTTTAGTTGGGCATTGCACACTAAACTCTTTGAAGGTTTTTCCTTAAGTACGTTGATTTGTAATTGGGAAGCTGTTATCGGTAACGGTTAATTTTTGTAAACTTCGTTTCCCCACTTGCCTATCATCATTTTGAATTTGCCATTTGCCTCTCAAAAAAAAAAAATGTTGAATATTCTTTATCAAAAAAATAATGTTGAATGTTTGGAAGACTTAGTAAACTCACATAGAGCTTACAATTTCTAGCTCTCTAGCTTTCTAGCACTCAACAAACTTATTTATTGTGTGTTATTTCTTATGTCTCCACAAAGGAAACTAGAGCTCTATTTATAGTAGAAGATGGAACTAGTAGTCTTGGCAAGTGTCAGGAAAATCAAAGACATAGTGACGCAACTTAGGACACTTGTTAGTGGTGATCAAACTCATAGTGACACCACATAGGACACTTGTTTAGCCTTGACTCTACTAGCTTCCAAGGTAAGCCTTGACCTTTCTTTAAACATCCATGATAGACTATGGGCAAGCACACACTATGGGTGCCCATATCTTAACATCTTCCACTCACACATAGTGTGCGTAGCGCCAAAAATGCTCTCAATGACAGTCCAGGGATAAAGAATGTTCATTTGGTAAATAGTTTGTGCGACCGCCGAGATACCTGCATTTTGGGAGCTCCATACTGGAACCTCATTACGAGCCAGCATGGAGACATCAACCCTTCACAAAGAATGTTTGTATCTCATTACCTCGGATAATTTGACTACACCTGATACAATATTCTTAATCCCTCTAATAAGTAGTATTGCACCCAACACATATAAATAATACTCATGATTTTCGACAAACGAAAACTGCTGGCCAGCAAGGAGTCACATTTCATAGTTTATCATCAACTTATCTTCCAAGACATTTAAATTACTTCAATTCAACTTAACAACTTTCCTAGACATGCCTCATAATACGGAAAATTCGCATCGTATTAGAAAACATGCTAAAGTAGCATCATTAAGCCTCTTATCCATGACATAAAATCAAGTCAAAGGGGTAAACAAATTGGATATTAATCCAGTGGCTCACACAGCGATGAAGCAGGGATTCTTTCATCGCTCTCACATTCGGTCGACTTAGCACATACAACACGAAGTGTATGCTATGGCGTTTCTCCCACTTAAATGGGCATGTCCAGCATTAAAAGCATACGCCATACAGATCTTAGTCTAGTCTCTATATAAGCGCCTAACCTGAATTTCTAAACCAGTCATTCACGTAGGAACTGTTCAGAAAATACATCTGGCTATATAACATGCTTCATTAAATGATGTCGCCATCAACATGATATCGTGGATGTTACAGACTCAATACTTCAAAGATTGCGTCGAAGGTCAAAAGCACACAAAATAATGAAGCCGAGATCCAAAGAGAAGCAAGAGAGGAAGAGGACATCGACGGTGTTGGTCTTCCATGGAAACTGCATGAATGACATTGATTACCCACACTTCGACCCGTTAGTCATCACTCTGGAAATAGGAGGATAGACAGATGAGAGAATTCTAATCAGGAGTTCGGTAGACGTCTTGTTTTATGACACATATCTCGAAATGGACCTCTCTGAAACCGTTTTGAAGGAACTAAGAGATGACGTATTCAGCTTTGGAGGCAGAAGAACGACACATGTGGTCAAGGTCTTCGTGTAGTTGAATAATAAGAGTCCACAAGTCACAACTCCAATTAACCTTTGATGAAGACGTAAATATGTTTCCGTGTAGTCTCCGGTCTTCAAGGTCTCAACTACCTAATTTAATTGTAGTATTTGAAACAAGACTTTAGTAGGTACCAACTGAATAAATGTGTTTTGGCATCGAAACTCGACAACTCATTTAACATATCAATGTTAGTATGTTTAACCGAGTTATGCTCGATCAGATTATATCATACAATTGGTGTATTTCGGAGTGAATGTCTCAATTCTATATGATAAATGAACAAAACACGATAAATTGCGAAGAACTCATTGGTATACTATGGAGAATGAAAAAAAGTAGAAGGTAAGAATTTATATGCTCTTGTGACATTTAGTTTTTTCCCTGGTTTAGTAGTTCACTTCATAGGCTTATCTTATATTTTTTTAGAAACACAAACAAATTTATTGATTCAAATCTATAGACTGCACATAGTTGATACAAGCAAATACACATCACAATTGGATACATATGATATTGACTATTTTTTTTTTGAAGGAAAGGCCTGATTTTATTTATTTATATCATAAGTGGTTACAGTAGCATTGATACCCATGTTACATAAGAGAAAGCCAAAAAACCCAAGAGTTCCAAAGCATGTAGGGTAATCAATATAGGATGTATGATATTGACTATTGAGTCTATAGTGTAGCCAGGCATGTCATCTTGTATAGTATATTTTTCTTATATTTTTTAAAAGTGAAACCAATCTGTATATGAAACGATTTAGAATAGTGAAATTCATACCACATTACCATAGAAATATACACACCAAAATTGAGATTTGCGAAAAGAAAAATATTTATCTTTTGGGAGGTTATAATGCATAATTGTTTGATCTAATTCCATTCATGACCATAGTTATTTTCTTATTTGTTTCTTTATAAGATCGATGGTAGCTAGTACTTTGATACGAAGCATGTCATCTTGGTAGGTTTTTCTCCTGTAAATGCAGAAGTAACTTTGTTGCTAAATAGTGTTCAACAAAGTAGTCAATTTTTTGCTAATGAATATCATAATAATTAGGTCTAATTGTAAAACTTTGGAGTTCATGTGCTATCATTTAGTTATGATACCATCAACAAACAGAATCTGTGTTCCTCTTAAAATATTTGTAGCCTTATTCTTTTTATTCTTTTCAGGTAAATTCCTTATTAATGTTGTATTTCTGATCATAATGCCTTTTGATGTTTTTTATATTTTGGTTATATCTTTTTTTGTTTATCTTTTTTCGTTTATATGTTTCATGTTTTTCTATATTTTGTTAAAATTCTTAAAATGTTTAAATGATATACTCTTTAAGGTTGTGGGAAACCACAAATGAGTCAAGGGAAGTGATATTATTATGAAGCTAGTTGATGGTTTAATCGAAGAAAAGAAAAAAATCTTTCCAAAATTTCATTTCATTGAAAAAAGTAAAATACAATTAAAGAACAAGTTTATAATTCCATTTTATTTATTTTTGGTAATCGGTTCACAATA
>JAJJMA010339895.1:0-10162 GCA_023529015.1 Papaver nudicaule
TTCTCAATTGGTGGTTCCATATTAATAAAGAAGAAGTCGTAGCCGTTCGTGGATGTAAAGCAATATACACATTTTGTGTACTATTGCCGAACCACGTTAAATCTTGTGTGCTTTATTTGTTGCTTATTTTTGTGTTTGCATCTTGTTTATCTTTGCTCTACATGTCGATCCAAAGAACGGTTCTTGGAGTGATTATATTCTCTTTATAATCCCTACAGAAGAAAACTACGTCAGTTTGGGGACGAAGGTTACAAACACCAACAGTAGTAGAAGTAGTTGAAGACAAACAAAACGAAGGAATTATGCCAAGCCTCCCTGATGATATCACTGCGGACATCCTTTCGCTGTTTTCCATAAAATCGATAGGGAGATTCAGGTGCGTATGCAAACACTGGTGCAATAAGTTACTCAAAGACCCTAGTTTTATTAAAACTCTTCTTAAGAAGAGCACTGAAAGCAGAAAGTTCAATTGTTTTGCACTAAAATATTCCCGTGAGTTTCATATTCTTAATAGAAAATCATTGGAATTGACAACACTGGAAGCTGACTGCTTTGAGCCTATGAATTTGATGGATATTCCCTTAAATTCTCAGGATCCAGATATAGATATTGACACTCATGGTTCTTGCAATGGTTTAATTTTGATGAGAAGCTATAATCGTGCAACAGAGGATATCAATCTTTACCTTTGGAACCCAACTACGAAAGAGTGCAAGGAAATAAGAGTTGATAAAGCTGTCTACTTTTCGCCACACGAATTCACATACGGGCTTGGTTATGATTGTGATATGGATGATTACAAGGTTGTTAAAGCTAGGTGGGTTAATTATGGTTCTGAAGTTCAAGTTTATACATTAGCATCGAATTTATGGAAGACATTACCCGACATTGTTCCTTATAAGATAGATTCTTCTACTCGTGCATTTGTTAGTGGGGCTCTGCACTGGATAGCAACTCCATGTCCTTCCACTGATCCACAAGAATCAAAATTACTAACAATTCTTTCTTTTGATATCAAAGGAGAGAATTTCAGTGAAATTCCACTAACTTCACAAGTGTATGGACTAATTTGTTCCAGCAGGAGAATTGAAGGAGAGGATTCTATGGGAATTAAACTTAGAAGGATAACGACATTAGGTGTTTTAGGAGGGTGCCTTTGTGTAGTTTCTTCTGGTGTTTTTAATATTCAAGTATGGGCCATGAAGGATCTCAAAGTTAAAGAATCGTGGGCTCAACTGTTCATTGCTCAACTCCCGAAATATATGCTGATTTTGGCACTGCACGTTTTTCTTTGGCACTTCAAAGGGTGACAAAATAGGGTCATCAAAACCCAAAACCAAAAACCCCTTATAAAACGTGACAGTTTAGATTTACCCTTTAGATTTAGTTTAGTGTTAGTGTTTGATTATCATCAGATTAGTAGTAATCATGATTATCATAATCTATATAGTTAAGTTTCTAAAAATTTAGAGAGAGAAATCAGTTTTATTTTTGATTTTAGAAATCATTTTGAGAGAAAGAAGGAGAGGAAAAAAAAACAAAGAAGGAGAGGAAAAAATCTCAAAGTTTTCATTCACTCAACCAAAATGAGTGATTCAAACACCGATTTCGAGCTACCGGAGACTCCAATAGATTACAACAACAATCTATTGTCCAAACGAAGATTTTTGTGATTGTTGTGATTCGGGCGGCTCTGTTTACGCCTTGGTTTGGCCTCATAATTGGGGCCTCAAGATTCTTCCCAATTGAGGCGTAAAAGTTGAATTTACGCCTTGCAACCAAGCCGTAAAAGATGCCCTAGTTTTCCCTAGAATGTTTTACGCCTACCAAACCAAGGCGTAAACGTAAACATTTTGAAATGTGCTCACAAAAATGTGAACCGAAAACATCAAAACCAAGCCGTAAAAAAAAAATTGGGGCGTAAAAAAATGAATTGGGGCATGAAAACTGAATTGGGGCATAAAAAATGAATTTTTTGTTTTTACGTCCTAATTTTTTGTTTTACGCCCGGATTCATTTTTTATGCCCAAATTCATTTTTTACGCCCCAATTCAGTTTTCATGCCCCAATTCTATTTTTTATGCCCCCAATTTTTTGTTTACGGTTTGGTTTTGATGTTTACGGTTCACATTTTTGTGAGCACATTCCAAAATGTTTACGCCTTGGTTTGGTAGGTGTAAAACATTCTAGGGCAAAACTAGGGCATCTTTTACGGCTTGGTTGCAAGGCGTAAAAGCTTTTACGCCTTACTTCATGAAGAATCACAAGACGTAAAAACTAGTTTACGCCTCGGTTTCATATGAAATCCAAACCGTAAAACCAACTGGTGCGAAAAAAAACAATGAATCGAGACAATGAATTTTTCCTTGAGAATGTTTTGCAATTGCAAGGAACTCGGTTTACGCACAAATTACGTCTCTAAGGGTTAATTTTGTTTTCGCCATCTTTAATTTTAATCGAGACAATGAATTTTTCGTATCGGCGATGAATCGAGACGAACCCTATGTTTTCAATCATGGGAACGTAAACTGTTTTTGTTTTTGTTTTTGAGAAGGAAAAGATGAACCGTAAGTTTTTGTTTTAGGAGAAGGAGAAGGAGAGGGATAAGATGAGAAAAGGATATAAGGTAAATTAGTTTTTGTTTTGAAGGTAACTTAGACTTTTCATACCTATTTAGACATCCCTTATAACTACCCTTTGGATGGTTTTATTGTTTTGAAGTGCCAAAGAAAAACGTGCAGTGCCAAAATCAGGGCATCGAAATATAGAGCAAAACTTTTGTGGCGCATGACATTATTATCGGAACTCGAGAAAGGTAAGGTTGTATTCGAAGCCAAACTGGTTTCTTACACTGCTACTGATTTTGATTCTTACAGTAGTGGTGCTCATTTTGTTGTATTTGACTCAGTGCAACAAGAACAAGAAGTTTCCGTGATCTATCGCATCTCAAAAGAAAACTGCAGTAGTATAGAAACTTATGTGGAGAGTCTGGTGTCAATTTCTGGTACTTATCCAGTTTTGGATCAAGAGTTTCCAACTTTACAAAAACAAGCAGTAAGCAAGTATCAAAAGCATCGTTAACTGGCAGAAAAAGTAAAACTAACGGATGGAAAAAGCAGTCTAGCGGGTGGAGAAGCAAACCAGGCTGAGAAGGGTGTGTAACAAGAATAATAATCATGAAATATGATGAAATTACGCTATTTGTTGAAAGAGGCTCACAAAAGCCAATCCAGACTCCAGAATCTAAACACATGGTTTGTGTTTGTAGGGAAGGGGAGAATTGGCTTTGTGGTTGCTGATAGTGGTGTAGTGATTCATGGAGGAACTACATCCATTGACCCCCAATTTGTGCATGGGGACGTAATTAATAGAATATAGAGTTTTCTTACAAATGGAAAAAGCAGTCTAGCGGGTGAAGAAGCAAATTGTTGGAAAACAATTGCAGAAAATCAAAAATACACAGAACAAAAGTCACAGGCAGCTGAGTCGCGGACTAGGTCGCTCTCTTTAAGGTGTTTCACGACTCTGCTTCTTGATTGTGTTTAGCAGTTCACTCTTGTCGTAAACTCTATGGGATAAAACAGCTGATACTCTCTTATTCGATTTCTCTGCACTTTGAGAAATCGAACCAACTATTACTCTCTCTTACACTTGCTCAGATTCAGAAAACTTGTCTTTCTCTTTTCAGAAAACCAGCCTTATATAGGCTTAAGAGAATCCATTACAATTAAAGCGAATTAATGAAATTATTTTGATTTAATTGCCAGCTTAAAATCCTCTGTAACAGTCAGAAAACAGTCAAAAATCAATTTGTAATTAAGGATAATTATGCTGAAAATAATGGAGATTAATTAGCTTAAAAACGTTTTGAAATTCAAGTTTAAAACTGCAAAAAATAAGTTTCTGAATCAGCAACTGGGCTAAGATGTTCAAGTTGATAAGAATATACAAAAAAAATCTTTTTAATAAATATATCCCAACACAAATGTAGAGGAGCAACCAGGGATAAAAAGCTGTGTAACAAGAATGATAATCATGAAATTTGATGATGTTTGATTCAACGCTATTTGTCGAGAGAGGCTCATAAAAGCCAATCTAGAAACATGGTTTTTGTTTTTAGGGAAGGGGAGAATCGGCTCTATGGTTGCTGATAGTGGTGCAGTGATTCATGGGGGAACAACATCCATTGGCCCCCAATTTGTTCATAGTGATCTAATGAGCCTGACAGGAAAACAGTAACTGACGCTAGAATGGATGCTATAATGTGGAGTCTCTGGAAGGAAGGGAATGCTAGAATTTTTTCACTAAAATCTGTCAATTCTGTAAGATTGGTGAATCAAGCTATCTATTTGCTTTATACTCGGGCTTTAGCAATATGAGTCTGTCAGTCTGTGAACTCGGCTGGTGTAATGAAGTGTGCACAATGTGTATGTCAATCTTCCTCCTTGAGTAATTGGTAGTCTGTTGCTTCACTCATTTTATTTTCCTTAGTATCGCGGTGTAAATCTTTTATACCCTCTACTTTTTTTTATCAATAAACTCTTTTCTTTGCTGATCAAAAAAAAAAAAGTGCATGGTGATTTAAGAACAGGATATCAAGCCTCCCTTTGGCCAGAGGCCTGGACAGCTAGTGTCAGGCAGCCATCTTCTTTTTTCTACAACTAACTGTCAAGAAACTATTAAACTCCCTATTGTCCATGAATGTGGTGGAAGGAGGAGAAGCGGAAATAGAATAGCACTGCCGATCAAACACCAAAACCATAGGCGGAAAGTGCTAGGATATATATTAAGCTTGAAAATGAGAATTGCTCCAAGACTGAAGAAGCATTGCCTTGGAGAAAAGATTCTCAGTGACAATAAATTTTGCATACAGACACTCCATAATGAAGGACACAAATGGATGTAGCAGCATGAGCTGTCTTCTTACCGTACTCTTCCCACTGACCTTGGCTCAATAAGGGAATGCGATCACATGAATGAACCTCAAGGATGCTAGGTAGACATACACCAAATAGTAAACAGATAACCCCACTCCAACAAACCTTTTTAAGACGTACGTATAGTGAGTGATGTCATTACTAGCTCCAGTACAGTTCTGCTTATAGTTCAAACTTCACGAATTTTTAAACAATAGACCGGATTATTCTTCAAGTGTAAGCTACTTTGTATAATTGGGCAAGCGTTAATGAGTCTTTTAAACATTTTAAGTTTGTGGATTTCATTAACGATTGGGGGGTGTTTAAACGGTAATGGGTTTCGACTTGTTTTAGGATGGAAGGATTCTTCAATCCTTTGTTGTAATCCCTATGTTGTTTCTCTCAAGTGCTTTCTCGGCACTTCGTTATGAATGAATTTTACCTTTTTCTAAAAAAAATAGTTCAGACTTCACTGTATAATAATTTTCGTATATCTTTTGTGTTTTAATGTTGCTCTTCGTAAGAAGGCAGGAAGATGTCTACAAGCGGTGATCTAGAAGGGAAGATGTCTTTTTTGTTTTTTTGCAATGCAGGATAGAAGATGTCGAGTCAGATTCAGTCAGACCCAAACAAACAAGGGGTAAGTTTCTTAGATTAGTGAGATCAGATGCAAGTACATGACATGACATAGACGATATCAATAATGCAGGACACAAATGGATGGATGTAGCTAACCAGGCAGCTGCCTTCTTCCAGTACCACCACTGACCTTGGCTACATAAAGTGAATGAGATTAAATGCATGAACCTCAGTGCTGCTAGCTAGACATGCTAGACATAGCAAACAGATAACTTCACTCCAAATTGCAGTTTGTTAATCCTTTTCTCAAACAATGACCTCGTGCCCAATCTTTCGAATATCTTTGATTTGGTTAGGAAATGAGTAAGAGCCTTGAAAATTATTGATTCGTGGGAGTTTGTAATGTAGCTTATTACGCTATTTAACACCACCAAACTATTCGTTAATTAGTTCGAAACCTTAGCTGATAGAGAGTTAATAGAATTCATGATCATTCGTCTACGTACTATTACTTGAAAGTATTATGTCAAGTCACGATATATAAAAGCTGGGATTGTCTCTGATTCTCTGCGTAAGCAGTTGTTGAAATTCACAACTACTGCATTTAATTCAGCTCATTCACATCACATCTTAAACAGTATTCGTAGTACTACAAACAGTAATTACTCGATCGAAGGTAGAGGAATTAAGCAATAATACTGAAATCTAGTATGGAAGCTTGACGTGTTGCCCAGCTAGATCTCAGATTTATGTTAGCAATGTTGTAACAGTTTTCCTTGCTGCTGCAAAGCTCATTGAGTGTTTTGATAAATGATGCGCCAATTTGTGTAGATTGTGTAACTAGTATGATCGAATGATGGTACAAATGTTATCCCTTCTACTGCAGCTTTTTCTTTGGCATATAATTATGCCTCATGGAATGAGGCGCCTACAAGAATAGCTTTAGCACCTAACCTCTCCACAGTTTTCCACTGAAAAAACAAAAACAAAAAATATGCATGCATCTTTAGATAACATTGAAAGTGGAGAGAATTAGTTCCTAAAAAGGTTTGAAAATAAGATTTTGACCAAAATGGAGAAGACTTACCGTCTGGAGATCTTCTCTTTTCATCCAAACATTAGGGAGTGCCATGTTAAATTTTCCGAGTCCGCACATATTGATTAGCAAGATCATCACACAACATTTTGTTTTTCCTTTTCTTCTTGCGCTTCTTGTGTATTGCCGGAGTCTTTAGAAATAACTTTGATTTGTTGGTGAATTGTCTTCCGGATCTCTTCTGTTTCTTCATCTTGTTTTTTTCTTCTTCCAAATAAAGAGGGAGAGTAAGAATTGCTTCGGAGAGAGATCACTTGATGGTGTGTATCATCAATAGATGACTATACATTATATAGAAAGAGAAGGTGGTTGAGTATGTAAGAGGTTGGAAAATGTACACCACATGACTTACCTATAAAGAACAAAAAGTCACATTTTACAGCTTTTATGAGAGAATGAAGTGAAAAATGATGCGTAAAAATCTTTGGTGATGCGGGGTATCGCTCCCAGCCATTGATTCACCATATGCTATCTCGGTTTCCACTGAGGTTACAATCATATCGGGAGAAAACTAACAAATTAAGAATCGTGACTGTAATTGGCAGCAGCAAATAAACAGGGTGTACAACCATATAAATCAATGAAAACTTTATCAAGTAAAATTATGCCTTCCTACGTACCATTATCAAGTCAAGATATAGTGACACTCCTACCCGTTTTTCTTTTCTTTTTTTGTAAAAAAGGTTGTCAGACTCTAATGTCATGGAAGAAACTCATAAACCGTTTCTTCAATCAAAAGTTGCCAACATATGTCGCCAGGGGTCTTAACTGATTTATCATCACCAGCGCATATGATAACCCAAAAGTCTGAGATGAAGCTCCTATCAACCTGGTCAATGTAGATGCACGATCAATCAAGGTGTAAGTTTGTCAGCTTAGTGAGATCAGATTCATACCAACGTAAAATATGTCACTCTCTATGACGGAGAAGAGAGGAGTATGCCTTAGAAAAAAGATCCTCTACTCTATGTAGTTTGTAATAATTTTTGGTACATGGACAGACTCAATAATGCAGGCAGCAGCAGCTGTCTTCTTCCGGTACTCTTAGTAAGTACTAACCACTCCAACAAACCTTATCAAGATGGTGAGTACTGATATCAACTACTCACCTAACTTTCAGCAGTACGGTGGTACATAACTATTGATAAAGTCTGACTCATGACACTGTCGCGAACCAGATGCTGAGATTAGAATCTATGGTGTTCCCTTTTATTATAATTTCGCGAGAATTAATACAATAACTTCCTCAGGTAACCCTTGTTAGTGGAGTGGAGGAAAACAAGTTTGTGTTTTGGCTAGAAACAGCTCATTATGTACAAGGGCTAAAACTCAAACTCTGTGTAATACGACGCTTTTTTTTGCTGATTGCATTATTGGATACCAATACTCTCTACACCTCTCTCTAGCGATTATGGAGTTTATTATTTCTGAAAACCTACGACCTACCGAAACATTCAAAGGCAATATCAAAGCTCAACACGATCACATGCATCATCACTAGGTAGCTAGGTACCTGATCTTAGAGATTATAACATGTTTCCTTTCAACATGCCTTGAAGAAAACCACTACAATTATGGCAATTTGTTTCATTACTCGTACTGAGTAGAGTTATTTAGCGTTTGGGTCCTAGATTTTAGTATAGGTAGAGGGTCTGGGTCTTAAGTTTGTCCAATTTAGTGTTTGGGTCGTTGACCCGTTAGTCAACTAGGTCAATCAGTCAAACCGTGTTCCCTTTTGGTCTTTTTCTCAAACATCTTGTGTGCGTTTCTGTTGGTTGTGAAGATACCTTTCCGCTGTATGTTTAGGTCTTTTGATATGTCGTTCTTTCATGCAAATTCAAAAACTAAACAAACACACCATTTCTAAACATCCAGAAACACTAAAATTCCTCTTGATACCCTCCATTCATCATCAAAATCCCTCCCCAATAGCTCCTCTTGAATATGTATTTTGGCTCTATAAACCGTGTCCAAACCATCATACTCTTCGTTTCCTTCTCAAATTTCAATTCAGAAAACAACCCATATTCCTTAATAATACAATCATCACTTTTCTCTCGTGATTAAATCGATAACAACACTACAAAAGATGAGGGTTTTCAAGTATTATAAACCTGCATATGTACCTGTTTAATATCGAGGATTTTTTACAAGTACTTAATGTGTGTACCATCATTGCAGTATCTCTGAAGTTTGGCTTCGGCATCCATACAGCACCATCGAGTTTAAAATCAAGGATTACAAGTAATTAGTATGAATTGTAGACCATGATTCAGCATTGCCACTATCACATTTTGCATCATATTGATGAAGTAGTGGCAAACAGATGGTA
This sequence comes from Papaver nudicaule, assembly GCA_023529015.1. Taxonomy (NCBI): domain Eukaryota; kingdom Viridiplantae; phylum Streptophyta; class Magnoliopsida; order Ranunculales; family Papaveraceae; genus Papaver; species Papaver nudicaule. The sequence continues at coordinate 8,924 of JAJJMA010339895.1, forward strand.
AATGCATGAGATTTCCAAACAAAACATCGTTATCTCAGTAGACAGACACAACATGTAATAAAACAGCTTCTACTTGGTGGTATAATGAAGTTCCTTTTTTTTTTTCCATTGTACAGAAACATTAGGTTTAATGGAGTTTCAAATTAAAAAGAAAAAGAGACGATAATCTGTGTTTTTGTTTATTGACCTAGTTAGACTAACGGTCTCCCAACGGTTTGACTGATTGACCTAGTTGACTAACGGGTCAACGACCCAAACACTAAATTGGACAAACTTAGGACCCAGACCTTCTACCATACCAAAATCTAGGACCCAAACGCTAAATAACTCTACTGAGTACTGACTGCATCAATAATCATAAGTGGTTAACAGACGGTACCATTTTTTGATTCTTCAGTTCAAATTTTTCTAACTTTATTTGATATCTTGCCTGGACCATATGGTGACACCCATTAGGACCCCTCCATTGAATTCATGACATTCGTCTATGGCCTCATGAGTGATGAGTCATGTCCAATTTCGACATAATTGTTTCACACATTCTTTACTTTCTATGTTGATCCAAGATTATTGCTCGTATACATAAGAAGTAGTAGTTGAAATTGAAATGCAATGGCACACATCAACAACTGATATTTATGACCCAACTAACAAGATTGCTCTTACATATAAGTACGTAACTGTTGACATGCACTCGATTTTGCACCAGATGAACAAAGATTAACATGTGCACAAACGTCTGATCAGATGACAACAAGGTAATCCAGATTAAGAGTCATGCAAACCACCAGACCAGCTACTTAATACTACTGTTATGGAGTACTATAATTTTTTGGTGTATATATATGCAAGGCCAGCAGGTGCAAAAATTGTTTTCGAAATGTCCTTAACCAAACATTGTACAACAGTATATAGCTCTCATTTACAAGCTTAAAAGAGTTGATTTTCGCAGCAAGAATTCTTCCGCACAACTTAGCAGAGAGGATTATACAATTAATCGATGAGTGGTTTGGTTCAAGTTTACTAAGCCGTTATAAAGTCTTGACCGGTCTGTTAGATGGTTGAGAACAATTGCGAAGACTCGATCGTTTTATATTACTTAGGCTGGTTACGTTAGAGTTGGTTCCTTGACATGAAATTCAGGTAACCTCGATCTCTTGTTAACAAAGAACAAGGGAACACCAGAGAGTAGTAACATGTTAGGGATTGGCTCGATCATAGCCATAAGGGATAGTCCCA
>JAJJMA010339899.1:0-15868 GCA_023529015.1 Papaver nudicaule
GTCTTTTAATTGCAAGACATGCTATTTGCTTAATTATGGAGTTAAACTTATTCATATTCGTTGTCGATTTTATTCTACTTTATGTATGAGTGTATGATTGATGTATTACACTAAGATAGAACATATTTTGATTCAAGTGGCCAATTGAATTAGGTTATGTTATTATCTATTGCTAGAATTAGGTTTGGAGATACGAAATAGTTGAAGAACCTATTCATAAGTAGCACAATGTGATTATTGAGGTGGTGATAGCTTCGAGAGTCAAATGTAGGATAAAACCTTTGTTGAATGAGCCATTCATGGTGGTTCATTGCATTGATTAGCCTATTTCACATAACTTAATGCTCTTAGAGGGTTGAACTCGACTACTCATGGTGTCGAGTTATTCTCTACGTAGTATTCACACATTCATCGTTATGGTGTGTGATGACATTAGGAAATTTCGGAATATTTTCGCGATGATGTATTCTAGGGCTTTTGACGATGATAGAATTAGTCGATACTCCATATATTATTCATATGCATGTTAAGCAATTTAAGATGAACCCTTAACCAATATTCTCCACTCTTGATTACCTTCATATTATTCTTTGCGTCTAATTTACTTGTTTTTATTTTATTTTTCTTTTTAGTTTAAAACAACAAACATTCCCCCCCTTGGTTACTTTAGGATTCGATTATTGAAATAAAAAACCATTACCTCTTCGTGGACGAACTTGTTCTTACCATTATACTATATTATCATATATTGTGAAGGTTTAGAGCTTAAGTATATTTGTGCGGATTCGACACGCATCAGGCCATGATGGCTGTTAGGGCATTGTCCGGTCAAACCCACTAGCATTGGTATGTCAAGCTAGTTGTCAGTTTTAGGTGTCAAAATTCAATTCTTGATTTAGCCTACTAGAGTTTAGATTTCGGAAATGGGATATAGACAGAGTAGTAGAGACCTTGAAGACGAAGACTGTGAAGACAAAGAAGACATCAATTATTCTTCATCGACAAAAGGTTAGTAGGAGTTATGACTTTATGGATATTCTTCTATTTCTACTTTCTCTATTCTTTCGAAATATAGTCGACTACTTTAGTAGTAATAGCGATTGAGATCGTGTTCTTGTGTAACATGGCTTTATGTCATGACCAGTATTTGATCCCACGAATACTGTGAATCAAGAATGCATGAGATAGATTCGACGCCATATGTCCATTACAATGGTTTGCTTGCAAACTGTTATGTTGGATATGGATGAATCTAAAGGAGTACTCTTGAGCAAAGAGCCTGTGGATCACAGCTGAGGACGTTCTCACGTCTAAGTTCTGGCTCAGCCCAGTACTTCCAGCGGAATCCGGATTTGACCTAATTTGACCAGCAGGCGGTTCCCGAACCGGTTTGCGTACCAGAGCCTGAAATTCTCCTGTGTCTAATTTGTTCACGTACCAGTACGTGAACCTGACATGGAGATTTCACTGGTAGTCGAATTAAGAGTTTATTCTTTTATAATTTCACTCTGAGTCAAATTCCAAACTCCTTTATCTCTTAGATGGACTTGTGTAAAACATAAATACCTTTTGTGTTCCATCTAACGATCCTCAATGAGTCAATAAGATAAGATTATCTCTGGTCTGTTGGATTCCTATCTTGAAGTGTTTTTGAGCCAACAAAACACTTGGCAGATAAATCTAAAAAGGAATTTCAATTGAGATCTGTATTACTTGGTTGGCAAGTTTAGGGTTTCCTTAACTTGTGGGACAAGTAATTGATTGCTTAATTCCAAAGCAACCTATCTTATTGAGTGCTATAAATAGAGGTGTCTACGGACAAATACCGCAAGCATCAAGCATACGTGAAGGTCCTTAGGGAAGGTAGCGTAAACTCTTTTCACTTCGGTGAATGCTTGTTGTGGTATAGTCATCCTCTATAGGTTGCAGCTCCTCTGGGAACTCCCTACGACTATAAAGACTTCTCTTGAGAGTTGGGAAGCATAGGTAGGAGATTGAAACCATCTTTGGTTGAAATCAGATTAACCTGTAACCTTGGTAACCTGATCACGTTCTTGTCTATTCTAAAGTCCGTCTCTTCTGATATACGGCTATTCAAGAACTGATACGTTACTCAACAAGGTTGGAAAGGTAGCAACGCACGGCTGCACTCGGTGTTGTAAGACCTAGTTGGCTCCAGTTATATAAGTTCCTTAAGTGGTTCTTCGTGTATAACTGAGGTAGATTCGAATTGGGCATTACTTACTTGGTTTGCGTGTCAGCCCCGATTCAAGAAGTAGATTTCCGTATGACCTGGATTTAACAATCCGAAGGAAGTCATCTTGTGTGTGGTAAACTGATAGAGGACAGTTACACCATACGTCAACAGTTTGGTTGAAAAGCCAGTATTGCTGACACAAGCCTTTGGCATCGGTCAAAGCAACTCCTAGGCCTGTAACAGACGTCAGCTAGGGGAATCAAGTGCATGACGATCTGTGGGGGATCCAGAGACGTAAGGAAGGCGACAGTAGCCAATTCGCTTGGAGGGCTTGAGTTGGTCTCTGCTACATCCCAGACCGAAGACTTATAGTAGGCTAGTGTTTGTAGTCAGTTTGTACTGGGCGGTGTTCAAACTGGACGAGGTCCCGAGGTTTTTCTGCAAGGCAGTTTCCTCGTTAAAAAAACATTTGGTGTCTTGTGTTCTTTTACTTTCCGCTTTATAACTCTGATTTATAATTAAAGCACCAAGTAGTACGTTATTGCCTAACTGTCGAGATTACTCCAGTTAGAGGTTTGGATATTGATTTTTGAGATCGTCCAGACTTACCATAAGACTCACGAGCCAAAACAAAAAGTTGGTAGTATTTCGGTACCCCTTCTTTTTCACTAGGGTCACGTCGGTGTATCTCTAACACTTCTGAAGCTAACGTTTGTTTTCTTAATTTTTTTTCTCTCTTGGTTTCTCCCTTAAAGCACATTGAACTTGGCGGCATTAACATTTTCCAAGTCAACATTACTTCCTCCTCTTCCACTTCTTCCTCTACTTCCTCCTGCTCTTGGTGATCGATGAAAATGATGAACCTCGAGATGACTGTGAAGTTGGTGTTGAAGGAGATGGAGAGTACGAAGATCTTCCAAGAACTTGCTGTTGCTGGAACATCACCTGTGGATCTTACTTGGACAACATTCTCCAAATATTGAAACACTCCTCATACCGACACGGTTTTCCTTTATTTACCTTTTTCAAGTACTCCCGATCGCCTTCGTTCCACATCCGCGTCGGCCTCACCACTTTGTCTCCTTCCGTTTGCTTGTACTATGCATCAACAAACCTGATGACTTGTGGATGAATTGCCACAAAGTGGTTGCACAACCCTTCATCAGTACGGCAATTGATAATCATTGTTCCCCTTGATTATTGATCAAATATGTTGCCCCACAAGGTGGAGCGTTCTTGGCCTAGAACTTGGATTACGTCTTGGGTATAGCTAACCTAGTTCTGGTAAATACGCATATCTTCAGCGAGTGTGAAAGTTGCACCTCGAATGCCTTTGCCTTCATTTCCATTTTCAGTCTGGTCTCCATCAAAACTATTTCAAGTTGTTGAGATTGAGATGCAGCTTGAGCCTTTCCCTTATCTCTGTCTCTAGCCATGTTAAAGAGAATGAAAGTGTGTTGGAGATTTTGGAACAAAGGTAAGTAGATCTGAGAATGTGTGCTAGAGAGATTATGACGTAGAGGAAGGTGTGAGTTGTTTGATTTTGAAATTGGATATTTATAAGGAATAAGATTAGAGCCATTTGATGACTAAAAAATGATAGATGGATTTTTCCATCGACCGGTAAGGTTGCAGGAAAGCCACTTTACAAACTATTTGCCCCCTTGGTTGGTCTATAGAAGGCAAAACTAAGCAAACTTTTGTGTTCATTTTTCCCATAGGAATAGGCCCAAGAAGTTGCTTTACAGGTCCAAAATCAAATGTAAAAAGAAGAAAAAAGAAACTCGTGAAAAACGTTTTCTGCCGGGTGGTTAAATATCTCAATCGTCAAATTGAAAGCTTCCACATGGAATACATTTCTTGTATAAAGCCAATTGAAAGTCGGCCATTACTAGCTGCAGTCCAAAAGTGCTCCATATTCACACGTCCAAAACCCTTTGTATAATTGTTGTGCTGTATACGTGGACAAATTTTATTTTATCACAATAAAATAAAAAATAAAATAAAAAATGGACAAATTAATTGCAACGTTTTACTTTGTTCCTCGGCTATATATATACGTATCACAGTACTCAAAGTTATAGCTAGCTTCTTCCTTTCTTTTCAAGGCTTCCTGTTATTATCTCACTCTCAGTTTTCCTACCATGTCGTGGTTTGCAGATCCTAAGTTGTTCATATATCGTAATCCCAATACAAACTTATACCTACACCGGGTTCCGAAAGAATATGGTAGCAATATTGCGGGAGCTGATTTTCAAGCTCATGAGCTATTCAATTTCTCTAAACATCTGTCACTGGGCAATCACATTGGTAACGTCCTTGCGTTCGACTTCGACGATTTCGAAGCTTGCTTTCGTAGACCCAATAATTTTCTTAAATATATAAATTGCGAAGGTGTGGTGATCTACGCTGATACATCCCTGCAGAACTGTATCTGGTCCCGGGAGAAACCAAATTCTCCTTTCTGGAGCCTACTTGGCATTGCTCCAGAAAAACCAGTTACAGAGAAAGCTCCTGAAGGGAAAGTTTGCGACGCGAAAAATTCCTCTATGCCGAATACAGTCGACAGGAACAAGGCCGAGAAAGAGGCTGCTGCTGATAAAAGAGTTGCGGAGTTAGAAGCAGAAATCTCCAGGCTTCAAGCTGAGGTCAACAGAAAGAGGGATATTGAGAAAACTGCTCCCACCAGAGCGGATACAGATCTGCTTATACTGGGCGGTGTAATAGAAGCTCTCCAGAAACAAAATACGGATTTGACATCCAAACTTGTTGGAGGTGGATCGTCCTCTGCTGCAGTCGACGATATCAAGGTCGAGAAAGAAGCTCTTAGCAATGGTCTTGTAAAAGTGGACATGCTTATGACCATGATGGAAGCTCTTCAGCAACAAGTATTGGAATTGAGTTCAAAACTTGTTCAGTAGTGTTTAAAATTTTAAATCTACCGTTTGAGCGAATTTGCAGGTTCATTTATTGAAGGAATTTCCCACGCTTATTTATGTTGCAGGCCTTTCCCACGCTTACTTATGTTGTTGTTTCTTTTCTTTCTTATTTGTGTGTAGTAGTTTATGTTTGCGAGTGGTTGCTTTCTTTTCTTTGGTTCATTTGAATCAATGTTTGTCTGCTTGGATACTTGATACTTATATGATGATTATTAAGTTTTTGTTTCAGAAGCTTTCATTCGAGTTCTAGTCGCATAAACTCATTAAAAGGATAGGTTGGTTAGTGGCTCGCAGTCCGATCCGTAATACAAATATGGATCGTTTTGGATCGTGGGACTCAGCTGTGGATCGGCTGACCATGGTAATTTTTCACACCAGTACTCTATGGGAAATTTGAATTTGCTAGCTACAATTAGAACCTTGAGAAAGGACACCGTAGAACAGAATTAAATCAGTACTCTTAAAGAAAAGAAGCATGAATTGATCAAATTCACATTCTAGATGGTAATCTACTAATTGAAGATTAACCGCACCGACATAAATTTATATTTAGGAGTTCAAAGTCCAAACATAGATTACCATCTAGAATGTGAGTTTGATTTCGACCACTCTAATATATATGATGTCAACATTTTTCTTTTCTTTGTTTCTTCATTCCTAAGGGGTACTATGTCGAGATTTTTGCTATAAAGAGGAAGAAAAGTTTTTTTTGGAAGGAAAGAACTGTTGATCCAACGGTTCAGATTTATCTATACAGAAAATGTTTCTTTTCATACGAACTTTGTTTACTTCCGATAGCAAAAGTCCTATGTCGAGCCCTCCAAGTCGAAATGAAATTTTCTGAGCTTTTATTGCCTGGCAATTTTAGGGCCGAGGATGTTCTCGAAGGGGGCGAGAATTTTTAGGTTCTTATCTTGATGATTTATTCCTTGAATTATTTGTAGTAGTAAAATGTTGTAACTAAATCGTCATGTAACCAAACCTTAACCATGGCGATTTTGTTCCTCCCAAAACATGCTCACTGTCCAAATTTTAGGAAAAATCAGAAGGGTTTTAGGCATCAAGCCTTGACGAGAGGTTTCTTTTACTTGTGAATCGTCAAGAATATTTCAAAACCTAGACGATTTATTTGATAAACTTGAAAATCGTCATTGTATGTTATTTAACCTTGACGAGCTGGATGTTAATAATTGTTTTTTATTTTTGTGTGGTTAGGTTGAAAGAGAAGAAGAAGATCAAACTACTACTATTAAAATTGGTCATGGAAGAGACACTAAATTTTAGAAGGATAACTTGTGGAGTGCTGCACCATTCTGTTTGTCCCACAAGAAAGCCTTCAATGTTGTTGTGAATAAGGATGCTACAAAACAACAAGTGGCAAATTCAACTGATCAGAAACCCTTCTACTGCTGAAACCATGGAGTTTAATGATCTGCTGATTTCTCTAGGTAATCCTCCTCCACTCTCTTCAAATGATGATATTTTAGAGAGTAAATTAGTGGCACAATACACATCTAAAATATGGTATGAGTGGTGGATGAATTCTCAACACTCAGCAGCTGCATCAGACTTCAAATACATTTGGAAAAGATGTGCTCCAAAAATGACACAATTCTTTGCTTGGTTGGCAATTCATAATGCCGTTCCAACTGTGGATAATCTGATCAAGAGAAATTGTGAAGTATCTACAACTCAATGCAGCATGTGTTAGGGCATTGTCCGGTCAAACCCACTAGCGTTGGTATGTCAAGCCAGTTGTCAGTTTTAGGTGTCAAAACTCAATTCTTGATTTAGTCTACTAGAGTTTAGATTTCGGAATTGGGATATAGACGAAGTACTAGAGACCTTGAAGACGAAGACTGTGAAGACAAAGTAGACATCAATTATTCTTCATCGACAAAAGGTTAGTAGGAGTTATGACTTTATGGATATTCTTCTATTTCTACTTTCTCTATTCTTTCGAAATATAGTCGACTACTTTAGTAGTGATAATAGCGATTGAGATCGTGTTCTTGCGTAACGTGGCCTTGTGTCATGACCAGTATTTGATCCCACGAATACTGTGAGTACAAGAATGTATGAGATAGATTCGACGCCATATGTCCATTGCAATGGTTTGCTTGCAAACTGTTAGTTGGATATGGATGAATCTAAAGGAGTACTCTTGAGCAAAGAGTCCATGGATCACAGCTGAGGACGTTCTCACGTCTAAGTTCTGGCTCAGCCCAGTACTTCCAGCGGAATCCGTATTTGACCAAATTTGACAGACAGACGGTTCCCGAACCGGTCTGCGTACCAGACACTTGGGAATTCTCCTGAGTTCGAAGTAGCTGAACATTTCGCGAACCGGTACGCGAATCTGAATGTCGGTTACTTTGCTGGTGTCGGATTTAGTGGATATTCTTTCAGAATTTCACTTGAGTCAAACTCTAAACTCCTTTATCTCTTAGATGGACTTGTATATCACATAATATCTTTTGTGTTCCATCTAACGATCCTCAATGAGTCAATAAGATAAGATTATCTCAGGTCTGTTGGATTTCTATCTTGAAGTGTTTTTGAGCTAACAAAACACTTGGCAGATAAACTTAAAAAGAATTCCAATTGAGATTAATCTCTATTACTTGGTTACCAAGTTTAGGGTTTCCCTAACTTGTGGGACAAGTAATTGATTGTTTTATTCCAAAGCAACTTATCTTATTGAGTGCTATAAATAGAGGTGTCTACGGACAAATACCGCAAGCATCAAGCATACGTGAAGGTCCTTAGGGAAGGTAGCGTAAACTCTTTTCACTTCGGTGAATGCTTGTTGTGGTATAGTCATCCTATATAGGTTGCAGCTCCTCTGGGAACTCCATACGACTATAAAAGACTTCTCTTGAGAGTTGGGAAGCACAGGTAGGAGATTGAATCCATCTTTGGTTGAAATCGGATTAACCTGTAACCTTGGTAACCTGATCACGTTCTTGCCTATTCTAAAGTTCGTCTCTTCTGCTATACGGCTATTAAAGAACTGATACGTTACTCAACAAGGTTGGAAAGGTAGCATCGCACGGCTGCACTCGGTGTTGTAAGACCTAGTTAGCTCCAGTTATACAAGTTCCTTAAGTGGTTCTTCGTGTATAACTGAGGTAGAGACAATTTGGGCATTGCTTGGTTTGTGTGTCAGCCCCAATTTGTGAAGTAGATTTCCGTATGACCTGGATTTAACAATCGGAAGGAAGTCATTTTGTGTGTGGTAAACTAATAGAGGACAGTTACACCATACGTCAACAATTAGGTTGCAAAGCCAGTATTGCTGATATACAAGCCTTTGGCATCGGTCAAAGCAACTCGTAGGCCTGTAAAGGACGTCACCTGGGGGAATCAAGTGCGTGACGATCTGTGGGGGATCCAGAGATGTAAGGAAGGCGACAGTAGCCAATTCGCTTGGAGGGCTTGAGTTGGTCTCTGCTGCATCCCAGACCGAAGTCTTATAGTAGGCTAGCGTTTGTAGTCAGTTTGTACTGGGCGGTGTTCATTCTGGACGAGGTCCCGAGGTTTTTCTGCAAGGCAGTTTCCTCGTTAAAAAAATCTCTGGTGTCTTGTGTGCTTTTTACTTTCCGCATTATATTTCTGATAGTATAATTAAAGCACCAAGTAGTACGTTATTGCCTAACTGTAGAGTTGACTCCAAAGTACTCTTTGTCGAGTTTTAACAACTCCAGTTATAAGTTTGGATATTGATTTTTGAGATCGTCCAGACTTAAACCATAAGACTCACGAGCCAAAACGAAAAGTTGGTAGTATTTCGGTACCCCTCCTTTTTCAGCATGTGCAACTCAAGCTTAGAAGATGTTAACCACCTACTACTGCATTGCAGCTTTGCTTCTGACATATGGTTATATTTCACATCCAGAATGGACAAATAAGACTACATTAAAAGAATAACTTCAATAATGGAACACACAGGAGAAAACATGGTTAGCTAAGAAGGTCTCGCCTTTGCTTCCTTTCACAGTTTTGTGGGTATTGTGGTATGAAAGAAATAGAAGAGTCGGCAAAACTAAGAGAGAGACAAAAAGCTCATCATAAAGAGATTGATCTACAAATGGGGCTGATTATTCAACTGGTGTCATCATATACCATTTAGAGATCTCAGTACTAACTGGGAAAAATCATGACATATAACTATAATAAATGTAAATGATAGACAATTGTGGTGGCTTGACTGTTTTATAATGCTGGTTTTAATGGGCTAAGCCTTTGGCTTATACATTTTTCACATTTTATCTGTTCAAAAAAAAAAAAAAAAACAGTCATCAAATAAGACAACTTATTGATTGAGAACCTTACACGTTGATCTTCTTTATTGTATACGTGTAAAGAATACACTGAACATTGCTTTTGGCGTGCCATCTTTGTCTCCCTCTTGGGAACATTTGTTATTTTTTGTGTTCCACGTGCAACACACCTTGGATGAAGATCTGCCTGGTTGAGATCGGTGCTGCTATTTGATACTCAATTCATCGCTCTGTCTATTTGATAATTCATCACTCACACCATCCAGACCCTTCATCTGGGATGTGTGAAACCCGTTCCTGTGTGATATGGGTCCTGGCTGAATGTGATGTACCAGTACTTTAGCGACATGTGTCTCTGAGTGCTAAAGAGAGTGCTAAAAAAGAGTGTTGAATAGCATTTTCGGGTTGAGATAGTCATCTCGGTGACTTAATCAATCCTAGAGATATCTTACTGTAGAACTTTTTCTGGGAGAAAAAGATAGTTTTGCTACCAATCTCTAGAAACGATGTATATCTATTTCTATTCTATATTATATTTATATTTATTATATAAAGGGAAGACCCCTTAGTGAAGCTGTAAGTTTTTTTTACCAATTTACCCCTGATTTCATATTTAATATGTACACTGTTGGTAAATCAACAAGGGTATATTTGTAATTAACCTATAAATTAGATCTATTACTAATTTAACCCTGTCAATATATTTCACCTATACATTTACCAAAAACACTGTAGGGGCATATTGGTAAACCAACGTATAGATTAGCCTTATCCTCACATTTAACTTTTTATCTACTGGTGCTGATCTGATGATCCAAGAAGAAGGAAAAGATAGTAGGCGATAGTGGTGCTGATCTGATGATCCAAGAAGTTACAGAAAATTTTAGAGCGAAAGATAAGTGTTCATGAACAAAAAAAAAACAGGGAGAGGTGGAGGAGGAGACTCAAAACCATCGTACACTTTACAATTAGGAGAAGAAAGAAACTAAGAAGAAGCAAAAAGTAAAGATTAAGGGAAAAAAGCACAATGATAGGTATAAAAGATGATGATGTAATTCAAGATCTTGCTTTGGAGTTGGGCTGCAAAGTGGAGAAATTTCCTATAAAGTATCTGGGCTTGCCATTGGGTGTAACTTCCATAAGTGTAAGTGTATGGGATGATGTAGTCAGGAGAATGGAGGTGAAGCTTCCAAGCTGGAAAAAGAATTTTGATTAAAAGCTGTCTTGCAAGTCTGCCACTATATTATCTTTCTTTGATTAAACTGCCAGTGAGAGTGGAGGATAAGTTAACTAAACTGATGAGAAGTTTTTTGTGGGATTCTGATGAAGAAAAGAGAAAGATGTGTTGGGTTAGTTGGGTTAAAATCTGTAAACCAAAGAAGAAAGGAGGTCTGGGGGTGAAAGATTTGAGATGTACAAGCAAGGCTTTAAAGGCTAAATGGGTGTGGAGGTATTCAAGGGAGAAGAGAGCTCTGTGGAGGAGAGTGGTGCAGCAGAAGTTTCATAATAATGAGAAGGTGCATTTGCCAACAGATGATGAGAGTGTGGAAGGAAGAAGTCTATGGAAGCATATTGTTCAATCTTCAGTGTTTTTGAACAATCATATTGTCTATGTGGTGAAGAATGGGAGTCTACAAGATTTTGGATGGACAAATGGACATCTGCAGGTGTTTTAAGTGTGAGGTTTCCTGACATTTATAATGTGTGTAGTCAAAAACAGGCCTCTATTGCAGATATGGTGGTGGGAGGAAGATTGGTTTGTCAAACTAGGAGAGGCCTGTATGATCATGAGAGGTTGCAGTGGAATCTCTTATCTAATGAATTGGGTCCAGTGCATGGATTCACAAATGATAAGATACAGTGGAAGTTATGGGTGATTTTACAGTGAAGAAATGCTATGATTTGCTGAACAATGAAGGTGCAATATGTGATTTTGAAAGGTTTTATGGGTGAAGGGGATTCCAGCTAAGGTAAGCTTTATGATGTGGGCGAACTTTCGCAACTCTCTACCTACTTTAACTATGTTAAGACGCAGGAGAGTTAATGTAGAAAATATAATGTGCTGGTTATGCAAAAGGGAGGAGGAGACTGGAGATCACTTATTACTAACCTGTCATTATGCATTTAAAGTCTGGTCTCATTTTCTAAAGGCTTTCAAGATGGATTGGGTTACCCCTGATACAATAAAGAACAAATGGAAATGTGGTGTGTCAATGTACTATTTGGAAGATGCAAGGAAGTGTGGGGCAAGGTGCCTTATGCCATTATGTGGCAACTGTGGCTGGAGAGAAACAGAAGATCGCATGGAGGGAGAATAATGGAAGAAAATGAGCTGATTTTGCTAATTAAACATACATTGGTTCTAAGGTTTTCAGGCAGTGATGTATTTAAGTACTTGTCAATAAGTCAGGTTTTGTTTCACTGGAAAACAGTTCTCCATATGTAATGTAATGGTGGCTGTTCCATGTATTGTAAGGTTATCTTTTTCTCATTAATATAACATTTCAGTATTCGAAGAAAAAAAAGATTAGGGGTAAAAAGAAATAGTTGGTCCGTGTATTCAAGGGCTCACCATTCATATGAGGATTACTCAACCTTCAAAGCCTACTCCTTGGCTTCTTACAGGCATATATGGGCCTCCAAACCCGATGGCACGAGCCAATTTTTGGCAGGAATTTACTTTCATGGTTCCGCCACCCCAATTACCTTGGCTCTTATTTGGTGACTTTAATGAGGTACTATCTCAGGCGGAGAAAAAAGGTGGCAGACCTTTTCGCAATTCACAGGCTGCTGTTTTTATGGAATTCATTGATCTGTTTGGGTTGGTGGATCTTGGCTACAAAGGTATTCCATACACATGGACTAACAGACAAGAGGCACAAGATGTGATTTTTGAAAGACTTGATAGAGCCTTTTCGAACTCAGTCTGGTTGCAAGAACACCCGTATTCATTAGTAACCCACCTTACCAGGGTGACATCAGACCATGCACCTATTTTATTAGAGGAGAAAGTTCTCATCAAACCACGGGTGAAACGATTCCAAATGGAGCATTCTTGGTTTCTCCATCCCTAATGTAACCAAATTGTTGCATCTGCTTGGGCTGAAGGACAAAACCCCAACCCGGGGGTTAATATCATCCTCAAAGCAGAATCTACGGCCACTGCTCTTCAAAAATGGGACAGACAAACGTTTGGTCATTTACCATCTCTGATTCAAGGAGCAGAGGAACAAATTCGTCTCTCACAACAACAGGCGGCCTCGGCATCTGGGCAGGATCTTATTTTTTGGCTGCAGAAAGAGGAGGAATTCCGCAATACACATATTATGTTATCTGAATGCTATGCCACTTTCTGGAGACAGGGATCTCGGGTAGAATGACTTCAACAGGGGGATCTCAACACCACTTTCTTTCACACCAAAGCAACCATCCGTCGGAGGCAAAATTACATACGAAGTATTATGTCAGATACGGGAGAATGGCTATTTGAGCCCCAGCAAGTTGCGGATAACATAGTGCAACACTTTCACGGCCAATATACTGCCCCTGCCACTCTCACTGCTCATGACCTTTTTGGATGTGTACGTAACAGACTCTCCACGAGACAATCCATCTCCCTCGTACAACCACTGACACAGCAAGAGGTAAATGAGGCACTATTCTCCATTGGTTCTGAAAAGGCACCTGGTCCGGACGGTTACACTAGTAAGTTTTACAAACTTTTCTGGGAAATCACGGGGAATCAAATTTTTGAGATGGCTTCTCATTTCTTTCTACTTAATGAGTTACATGAAGTCATTAATAAGACGAATATTGTGCTTATCCCCAAAAATGATAACCCCACCTCACCGGACCATTTTAGACCTATCAGATTGTGTAATGTTATCTACAAGGTCATCTCCAAGATTCTCGTGGCTAGACTTCGACCAATATTACCATTTGTTATAAGCCCTTTCCAAAGTGCCTTTTTACCTAACCGTTCAATTCAGGAGAATGTTGCAATTGCGGCGGAATTATTTCATCACATACGCACTTCGTCGTCTTCTGCGTCACCGAAAGTTTCCCTCAAGCTCGATATTAAAAAGGCGTATGATTCCCTGGATTGGGATTTTATTCGTCATACTTTACAATACATGGGGTTTCCCGGGCAATTTGTGGAGTACATTATGCTGTGTGTTTCGTCTGTTTCATACTCTATCATCATCAATGGAACTCCTCACGGCAATATCATTCCAAAAAGAGGACTACGACAGGGGGATCCTCTCTCCCCATATTTATTCATCTTATGTGCAGAGGTGTTATCTGCTAATCTGGGGGTCTTGCAGGCTTCACATCAAATACGGGGAATCAAAATTTCCAGAAAACCTCCAGAATTTGTTCACCTGATGTATGCGGATGATTTACTCTTATCCTTTATGGCGAACACGGATACATGTTCTGCACTTAACACACTATTAGCATCGTATTCGAAATCGGCTGGCCAGTACACATCAACAGGACGAAATCTACCATCATCCATCATCCAAAGCTTTCTTTGGAAAGGATTGAAGATCTGCAGAATGTGTTTCATATTGCCACCACGCATATTATTCACGTTTATCTCGGAGTTCAGTTTCCTAATGGGAGATCCTCGTCGACAAACTACTCTGAACTTATTAACAGATATGAGAGAAAGACCAAGGGATGGATGTCCAAATGTCTCAACTCGGCAGGACGGCTAACACTCATTAATACCTCCCTCACCCCTACGACGAATCATATTATGCAGACCCAGCTACTTCCGGATAAGGTACACCGAAAGATTGACCAAATTACTCGGAATTTTTTCTGGGGCCATGATAGGTGCGCAAAACACCTATTCAAGAGTACCTATTTCATACACTTTAGTTAACTTAAGCCTCGTACATTGCTTATTTTAACAATTTTCTATTTTGCAGGTATTATGAAATAATATTATAATAAATAAAGCAAATAACAACTTGATCATCACTTGGCGACTCTCGAAGTTGGTCGAGTCAAGTACAAGAGAAGAGCAAGGCTCGAAAGGGGTTGAAAAGCAGATTTACTAGGGGCAGATATAGATTACTGGAGCACCCAAGATGTTCTACTCAGGGCTACCAGGGAGCAATCAGTGAGGTTGGAACAGCCGGGTCATTCCCACCCCCTGCAGACCGCTAAGGGGCACCTCTCTTATCCACATAAAACAGAAGCTGAATTCCGTCTATATCTTCAGATCTGTCTGAAGTTCAAAATAGAAACAGAGCAGCAGGGGAAGACTGGTGTGAAAGAGATAAGCAAGGGCCTGACGAAGCTAATAGGGAGAGTTTGAAGATACATAAGAGAATTTCAATTGGCCAGTTGATTAGGCAGCGGATTTTGATTGAGGATTTATGGGGATCTTATGTTGGATGGATGAATGTGAAGAATGGGTTCGACGGCAAAGCAACTGGTGGTGCTCTAGTGGTTTACAGACAGATGAGAAGAGTGACAGAATTGAGTGAAGTGCTGATGTGAGTTTGAGCTGGTTTCATCGTGAGAAACATGGTTGGGGATTGGTTGAGCTGCTGTTGAAGATTGAGGGAGATGGAAGAGGAACACTGAAGATGTATTAGAGATCAGTAAACAGATTAGAAGAATGGGTTTGGTTCAATTTCTGCTTTGAATGGTTGTGTGCATCTGATTGTTATCTGCTGGTGATGAACTCGACGCCGACTGTGTGAGCAGGTAGAACTGTATTGTTGGATTTCCGTATCCGACGGAATGGAAAAGGAAGTGTACGTATGGCTGGCACGTTTGCAGGCTGACGGAACCGTGTTACCGACAAGCTAAAGAAAGGGACGACTGGGTTTGGTTTGTTGGGCTAGGAAGTTGCTTTTGGGCTTGTTTGCTGGGCTGCGAGGTTGGACTGGTTTAGGAAATAAGGGTTCTGTTTTGGTTTGAGGTATGAATAAATAGGTCAGAATAGAGAGAACTGAGGATCACGCGAGTTTGGAAGGAATTCTGGCACAGTTCCCGAGGTGGAGAAAAAGCTAGGGTTTGGCACGGATTTCGAGGTGGAACTTTGGGAGAAAGATTGGAGCGTCGGGACGACGGGTTTTCATGATTTCTAGCACTTTCTTATTATTTTCTATGGATTTCAATAAGAACATGAGTAGCTAATTTCTTTATTATTGGTTGAGGATGTGGTCTTTTAATTGCAAGACATGCTATTTGCTTAATTATGGAGTTAAACTTATTCATATTCGTTGTCGATTTTATTCTACTTTATGTATGAGTGTATGATTGATGTATTACACTAAGATAGAACATATTTTGATTCAAGTGGCCAATTGAATTAGGTTATGTTATTATCTATTGCTAGAATTAGGTTTGGAGATACGAAATAGTTGAAGAACCTATTCATAAGTAGCACAATGTGATTATTGAGGTGGTGATAGCTTCGAGAGTCA
>JAJJMA010339947.1:0-32981 GCA_023529015.1 Papaver nudicaule
CTCTTAATTGATTTATTGATTTGGGCATTATGCCTTCAAAGATGGCATTTGGCCTTAGTACCTGATCAGGGTTTTTGCATGGCTTTATTGCCTTATGATTATTGGGCTTCTGTGCCTCTGCATACGGCTGTATAGCCTATGACTGAGTCCTTTTGCCTCAGTCATTGTGCTCTTAGAGCTTTGAAGTTTTAGCCATCACCGTAGTTAGATTACCCGGTGAACGAAAAATGCAAGTGACACAATAATTTGTTAACGGGGTTCGGCGCATGATAGCAAACCTACGTCCCCGGATCTTATTCGCTGTTGTTTTACATGAGCTAATAAGACTTCTTGGGTATTATGCCCGCCCAAGACTTCGGATTTTACATTGTGTCCTCAAGGATAGT
Organism: Papaver nudicaule; assembly: GCA_023529015.1. NCBI lineage: Eukaryota > Viridiplantae > Streptophyta > Magnoliopsida > Ranunculales > Papaveraceae > Papaver > Papaver nudicaule. Next base: position 387 of record JAJJMA010339947.1, read on the forward strand.
ACTTCTTCAGGAACCTGACGTTCCAAGGATGTTCAAGTTGCACGCCATGCTCATCAATCAGTATATATGCTCCTGGCCCAGCCACTCTTTTGACGACGTAAGGGCCATCCCATACAGGTTCCAGTTTCCTGCATCCTTCTCGCTGAGATGGGGGAACTTCTCGAAGCACCAACTCGCCGGGTGAATACTCTCTTGGAATCACTCGCTTGTTATATTCTCTTGCTAATCGGCGGTGATAATTCTCCATGTGTGTAAGAGCGATCAGCCGCTGCTCCTCTAAGTCATCCAGCTTAGCCAGGATCAGATCTGTATTCAGATTCTTTTCCCATGCCTCATGCTTTGTAGTGGGCAGGATTACTTCAGATGGGAGTACTGCCTCAGCGCCGAAAGTAAGTAAGAAAGGAGATGCCCCAGTTGCTTCTCGAACCGTAGTTCTATATGACCACAAGACATTGTGCAAATGCTCACACCATGCCTTTTTATGTTTCTCCAGTCTTTTCTTCAGTCCCATTCCAATAGTCTTATTGGTGGCTTCTGCCTGGCCGTTACTCTGAGGGTATAAGGGAGTTGATTTTCCCAGTTTAACGCTGTAATGAGCGAGTAACTTTCTTATGTTGTCGCCGACCATCTCTTTTCCATTATCGGTACATATTTCCGCCGGTACACCAAATCTACAAAATATGTTCTCCCAGATGAATGTGAATACCTCTTGTCCTGTTTTCTTTCTGATAGCTTTAGCTTCACACCACTTGGTGAAATAATCTGTCGCCACAATAATGTATTTCCGTTGTCCGGAACCTGTAGTTAGTGGTCCAATAATATCAATGCTCCACTTGGCGAAAAGCCAAGGGCTGAGCACTGAATTTAAAGATGTTGCCGGCGCCTTAATTCTTCTTCTATACAGCTGGCATGGTTTGCATCGCTGAACATATTCCTTTGCATCTTTATTCATCCAAGGCCAATAATATCCCTGCATTCTGACCTTCAAGGCTAAAGCTCTTTGGCCACTATGATTTCCGCAGTCTCCTTCATGGATTTCTTTTAATAATTTATTGCCTTCTTCCCTTGATACGCATCGCAGCAGTGGTCCAGAGAATGACCGGCGATATAGGATTCCATCTCGGAGTTCATAGTTCGCCGAGCGACTGATGACCTGATGAGCTAAAATTTGATTTCCTGGTAAGGTTAAGCGGTCCAAGTAATACCGTATCGGCGATCTCCAATCTCTCTCTGCTGACTCTTCAGTGTTTGTGGCTAACACTTCTCTTTGCCTTTGTGTTGCTACCGATGGCTGCATCACTCTCTCAATAGCTGTGATCCTCTGGGCATACTCCCTAGCAAGTTTTAGGTACTTCTGCATAGATGTGTCTGCTGTCTGGTATCGTCCAGATATTTGTCGAATCACCAGCTGAGAATCGCTGGTCAATCTGACATTGCTAATTTTCATTTCAATGAGTATTCGCATGGCATGGATGACTGCTTCATATTCTGCCTCATTATTAGTCGCCGGGAATTCTAGCCTTAGCGAGTGTACTATCCTTGCTCCTTTTGGCGAGCTAAGGACAATTCCAATTCCATTTCCTTCTTTATTTGATGAACCATCTACATAAACCTCCCATCCACCAGGACTGCACTTCAATAAATCTGGTACTTCATGTTCTCGCTCATCCAAGGAGGATGGGATCTCTTCTATCTCTTCTTCTTCATCAATTGGGAAGTCGGCGAGGAAGTCTGCAATTACTTGGGACCGCTGAGCTGTACGTATTTCATACTGGACGCCGAACTGCTCAATTTGTTGATTCCACTTGGCGATGCGTCCCACTCGCTGAGAGCTGTGCAAGATAGATTCTATTAGAGTTTTGGTGAGGACCACAATGGGATGGGCGTGAAAATATAGACGTAGTCGTTGAGATGCGAAAACCAAAGCCAAAATCAACTGCTCTATTTTGGTATAATTCTTCTCTGCCCCTTGCAATGTTCTACTGATGTAATATATAGGTGTTTCTCCGCCTTTGGTTCTTACAAGCACTGCACTTATGGCAAAAGGTGTCGCGGCGAGATATACTCTGAGTTCTTCGCCGTGCTCAGGTGGCTGAATTGCTGGGAGAGTGGCGAGATACTTTTTAATGCCCTGACATGTGCTTCAGTCCAGTTGAACTTTTCTCCTTTCTTTAGTGTCTGGAAAAATAGTTTACACTTGTCAGAGAACCTCGAGATGAATCTATTAAGAGACGCCAAAGTCCCGTTGAGTCGCATAACATCTTTTACTGTGACCGGCGAGGGCATCTCTATAATTTCTTTAACCTTGGCTTGATCAGCTTCCACTCCCTTCTTGGTGACGACGTATCCCAAGAACTTTCCTGAAGTTACACCGAAAACACATTTTACTGGATTGATTTTTAACTTAGTAACACGCATATGGTTAAATATTTCTCTGAGGTCTTCCACATGAGTTTGCTTCTTCTTGCTCTTGACAAGCATGTCGTCGACGTATACTTCCATCGTCTTCCCTATCCATTTCTCAAACATTTTCTGTGTCATTTCTTGATAAGTAGCTCCAGCATTCTTCAACCCGAATGGCATTCGAGTGTAACAAAATAACCCCTTAGTGGAAAAGAAAGCTGTATGCTTCTGATCTTCCTCCGCCAGAGGCATTTGGTTATATCCTGAATAACCATCCATAAACGACAGCAACTCGTGGCCTGATGTAGTGTCCACAGTTTGATCAATACTTGGCAATGGGAAACTATTCTTGGGACAACCTCTGTTAAGGTCGCTGAAGTCGATGCAGATCCTTACTCCCTTGTTCTTCTTTGGTACCACTACCATGTTGGCTATCCATTGTGGATATTGCACTGGCCTTATTATACCAGACGCCTTCATTTTGTCAATTTCTGCCTCCACTGCTTCTTTGTAAGCTGGGGCCAATTTCCTTATCCTTTGCTTGAAGGGTCTGACCTTTGGATCAATATCTAGTTTATGACATGCTATCGCCGGGTCAATACCTGGCATCTCGTTCATACCCCAAGCAAAGACATCAACATATTCCTTGAGTAGTGCTTGCAACTTCGCCGATTCGTCTTCATTCAATAGAGTACCAATCTTTACCATCTTTGGATCCTGATCATTGCCGATATTAACATCCTTAGTAGGTTCCACCGCCGTAAAATGTAGTTCTGGTTCTCCCATCGGCGATGGTTCCTTTAATTGCTATAAAGTCTTATCTCCAGACTGCGCCGAATCTTCCACCGAGTTTACTGAGTGCACATATGTGACCGGATTGGCGATGAAGTCTAGAATCTCTTGCTCCTTTACTGCTTCCTTGCCTAGCTTCTTTTTCTCTGCAATTTTCACTTTTCGATTTTCTCGCATTTGCACATCCGCTGAGTTGCACGCCTTGGCCAATGCTAAATCTCCTACATACTCGGCGACTCCAAATGGTGTGGGGAATCTCAGGCGCTGATGATAGGTAGAAGGGACCCCTTTCAGACTGTGGAGCCACGGTCTTCCCAGAATTGCAGCATACGGCGAGTCAACATCCACAATACAAAGAGTAGTTTTCAAGAAATAATCCTCGCAAATTTTTACTTTTAATTCGATCTCGCCTTTAGGCTTAGAGGCGATGCCATTAAACCCATAAATGTTATAGGAGGAGACTGTGGGCGAGGGTATTTTATCATCTTTCGCCTTCATTGCCTCAAAGGCAGTATTGAAGAGAATATCCACGGAGCTTCCCGGGTCGATGAGTACCTTTGGCAGCCTAAACTGCTCCACCTGAATGGTAAGAACCAAAGGGTTGTTGTGATTTCTTCCCTCTAGAGGAATCTCTTGGGCGGAGAATCCGACACATGCCTTCATCCAATCTTGCAAAGGCTCTTGCTTAACGGCAACACTACAAATCTCATTTCCCATTCTATCTCGCTTATGCACACGAGATAAAAACATTATCATGAAATTCATCTCTGGTAATCTTTGAATGTACAATGGAGAAGCAATCTAATTCCAACAAGTCCCGCTCGACTTTTACCTCATACACATTTGGAGTTTGAGCTGGAATGGCTTGAATTGGCTGGACCATAATAGGAGGTGGTGGTGGCAGCTCTAAGAATTCCTGGAATTTCCCCAAGCGGATGAATCGATGAACTTCTTGTTGTACGCCGGTGCAGTTCTCAGTTGTATGGCCATGAAACTGATGGAATTGACAAAAGGAATTGGTATTGGTCGGCGGGGCCCTTGGGTTTCCTCTATTATAAGGATAGCGGATATCATCCCTGCAGTTTGAACTTTCGATCTGACCAAATGCATCTGTATAAGAGACACGCAATTTAGGTAGAGTAGCCTCTTGGAAAGGTTGCTGGTTGCCTCTGCCAAATTTTCTGTTATCTCCATTATATCTTCTGTCACCATTCCCATTTCGCCGATTATCTCTTCCTCCTCGTCATTAGTTTCCTCCTCTATTATCTTGTTTTTCACGCCCATCATAATTTTCACGCTTCTGCGAGTTCCAATGCTGCTCGGCGGTGACTTGATGCTTTCCTACCTCGGGTACTACTATCGCCGAAAAGGGATTCTGCGTCAACTTCCGTTGTTCTGCCTTCAACCATTTTTTCTTGATTTCTTCCTGATCTTCCGGCGAGAAACTATTGATCGAGTGAATTTGCTTTGCTCTTTCCTTCTTCAATCGCAGCTCCTCCTCTCGAATTTCTTCATAGCTTAACCATTCATCTTGCATCGCCCTCAAGGTCTGTAAATCCTTTGGCATGTCCCAAAATAACTTTTGGTACAACTGGTCCGTCGTCTCCATGGCGCTAAGGAATGATCTTATCTTCTCCTTTTCTGACACCTCGGATCCTACCTCGCTACTCGCTTTCCTCCATCTTTGAATAAAAATTTTATAAGTCTCTGAGGGCCTTCTCTTGACATTGAATAATCTTTCCACGCCGGGCCGACCTTTGTTGTTCTGAATAAAAGCATGCAGGAATTTGCAATCTAACTTCTCAAAGGACTTGATTTTTCCTTCTTCTAGTCCATCAAACCAGGCCAGAGCTTCGTCCTTCAGTGTAGCCGGAAACGCCATACACATTATAGGATCTGATCCTACCCAAGCCGCCATGTCTCGCTTATATGCTCTTGAATGCTGTGTAGGGTCTCCAGTTCCGTCATAGATGGAGGTGAATTTAGGGGTAGTATATTTGGGAGACACGTACCCATATGTAATACAATCATGAAAAGGTGTTTTTTGTGCCTCTAAAAGTGCAACCCTATATCTCGACTCCCTCGAAGATCCACTTAAAGCATCCACTTTGTCTTTTAGTCGGCGCAGGTCCTTCTTCATCTCTTTATCTACTTTATGTCGTCGCCTAGAGCTGCTATGATCTTTGTTATCTTTCTAAGGCACGTTTATCCTTCTGCCTCTTTCGTCATATTTCGCCGATGAATCTGAGATCTCTGTTGTGCTGGTTCCACTCTTTTCAATTCGGCGAGTTGTATGAGAATGAGACTCATGGCGAGATGAATGTGCATGGGACCCATGACGAGATGAATGTGCATGGGAGGCATGGCGAGTCGAATGCGAGTGGGATGCATGACCTTTATTTTGTGCCGCCATCAATTCTCTATGACTTTGGAGTACCGTCTCCATCTGCAATTGCATCTGTCTCTCCATCTGACTAGCTTGCTTGTTGTTGGCCTCAAGAATTTGCCTCAGCAATGTTTCAGTAGTATTTGTGGACCCAGTATTATCTGCTATCACAACTGGGCGAGTTACAGTAGCCCCTGGTACTATCGCTGCACCATTTATGCTTGCCGCTTGTGGAATTTCTCCCGCTACAATGGGTTCTGCCACCACCGCTGGAATTTCTTCTGCCACATGCTGTGTTTCGCCGACGCCTTGCACCAACTGCTGCTGAACATTGGCTGTCACTGTGCCTCCTGCAATAGCATTTTGAGCTGTTTCCCCGACATTTGACGTCTCGCCTCTGGTTCTCATAATAAGTCTTCCGCCATCACCTTGCTCGCCACACGCATTTGCTTCTACCTCACCACTGATCCTTCGTAGCATTGGATTGGGCTCAGGTGATCTTTCTGTATTCTCTAAATGAGTGATGTCCTCCACATAGACCTCCTCCTGGCGTGTTACTCACTGAACAGGTGGTTGCCGAGATGTGCTTGCCAGAAAGGTATCTGTCTGACCAACCGGTTCTATTGCTCTGCTTCTAGTGTTGTGACCACTGGGGAGTGTCGCTGGTGTAGGAAGGATAGGATGTCGTGGAGGCCTACCCGCCGGGGTTTTATCGCTTCTTCCTCTAGGACCCATTCGCCGAGATCCTGTAAAAGAAGACAAACACACTTCCTGACAGTTTTGCTCTGTTAGTACTGTGGGTAAATGCCAAATAAGTTAGTTGGGCTACTTTTCAGAATGTTGATGAATGAAAGACAAAAAGAGCAGCTTTAAATCACATGATGTGCAGATGATGACCTAATCATGACAAGAGTTGCAAAAACATTCTGTGTGATTGCAATTTTTGGATCAAACCAGCAGTACGACAATCATTTTGGAAAAACATTTTTGACAAGTTAAAGATACAATTTCCTTTGTGACACTAGAATTCATACTAACTCACCGGAAGTAGATACTACTCCTGCCGAAAATATATATCTATATTCATACCAAAATAGCATTTTTCTATCCACATAATCAGTTTCACTGTTACTAGTGTGATAAAAGTGAAATATGTGATAACATCCCTAAACAGCACTGAACAGAGCATAAATTCCAAAAATAGTAAAAAGTCTCAGAAAATCCAGATCTGTCGCCGTAGCATACTAAAAATATCCAAGCTTTCCTAATCTTAGTAATATTCTACAAGAGAATCACTATACCAACTCTCATGACCTGTCATATATAGCAACACAAGATGAAGAAATCATATATAATAGACATAATTTCTCTGAATAGCATGTTAAGGCGATTGAAATGCTAGCGGCGATCTCTATGATTTACAAATCATACTATATGTGGAAACAAAGGACAGATGATAACATCTCAAAACATGAACCATATGATATACAGCATCTAATCAGACTCCTACAAAGTGAACATAACACCCTTAAATAGCATGTAAAAGTGACTAAGACATTACCGGCGAGCTCTAGCACATGTGAATCATACCATATATGGAAAGAAAAGAACATCAACAAATCATATCAGCAAATCAAGGAAACACAAATCCAAAACCTTTTCTAGCGCCAAAATGTAACTGTGTAAAACCCCAATGGTTAGATCTTACACAGTACACCCAAATATGATACTCCAACATACACACAATCATTCCCAAACATATATCAACACAACAATCATAGGAATATGAAAGAGATAAGAGTTAGAGATACTTGACAAGATGGTTTTACTTGGTTCGCCCCCCTTAAGTGAGGACTACATCCAAGGATTATCACTAGTATAAACATAATTACAATTCTCTCTTTACCTTGCTAATCTTCTAAGCTTAATCTCTCAAACAAGAACCCTAACTTTAGTCTTGGGCTGTAGAGAGCAAGTAGGATACTTTTCCTCTCTCCAGACCAATCCCAAAATGTGTCCAACCCCTTTCTCAGTAAGTTAGTTCACTATTTATAGACCTTTTTACATGGTGGTATACAGCTAATACAAACAAAGTTGGACTGACACTATTTGTCACGACTCGTCGCCACACATACATCGGCGAGCTCGTTCCTTACTTTACAAACATTGACGAGAGAATCTTCTTGGGGATAAGGTTGATGACGCATCCTCCACTGAGTCAACCAGTCAACCTGACAATATATCCGTTCTGACTTCTCTTAAATGCTCACCTAACTATCACCTAACTATCACCTAACAATTGGAGACATGTCTCTACTCGTTGGTCCCTTACTCGACGTAACCATGGTTCCTTCCATGCACTCGCCGATCCATACTACTCAACCCAAAGTCATATATCGCCTAACCTATCACTCGCTGATCCAGGACATCTCAGCTGTATTCTTTTTATACAGCAGCTTAGGATGCTTTATATCGGATAGGTATTTTCTACCCTTACAACCCATTAATCTGCTTCATGTCGACATCGCCTCGAATTCCTCGGCATCAGAACCAGGTCACTATATGGTACATGGTGAAGAGTTAACAGAGACGCATCCTCATGGATTTCTTCTTTATACGACTCAATATTCGAGTCTTAATGAAAACCTCAGGAATATCGAAGTTCTAGGCCTGTCCAGAGCTCCCTGAGAAGCACACAACAGCCTAAACAGGCTTAAGCAGACCTCATCCCAAACTCAGGACGGTCTAACATACCATGGATAAACACGCCATGACTTCAAGTATGTTGTAGTAAACACGCACACCATAACCAAGGCATAGCCAGCACGCACCAGCTGCAACAAAGATGACCTTGGCCAAATGCCAAAGTCATAATGCCAAATAGCATGGCACCACGAACCCTGAGCCACCATGAGTTCACGAGAAACTAACCTCGGCCAAAGGCCAAGGCCGTGGCGCCATGATAACAGGGTTAACGCTAAAGCGCTTTGGAGGTTGGCCTTGGCCAAAGGCCAAGGTCGTAGCTCCTTGGGCTATGGCGCCACAAGACAATGGTGCTATGAACTCCTGGCCTTGGCCAACAGCCAAGGCCACTCCTATACTCGTGTCCTGGAGGCACCACACTCATGTTGGTCATGACAATTAGTCATACGACTCAACTCAACTCAACTACGCAATATCTGCGTATCACTCGAGACATCAAAACATCACACGGGGGGATAACTTTAGGGGTATTGTTCTGGCGGTCTACGGCAGTCGAAAGAAACCGATAGAGATAGCGGACAGTTACGAGAAGATGGCGCGAGTGGACATGTTTTACACAACTCAGGCAGTTACGGAAACCAACTCATGTCCTCCACTCCCCCACTCTTCCACGACTTCCACCTTCTCTGTCGAGAGATCAGGGTGAGTTCAAAACTATAAATAGAGGCCTCCTCTATCTTCCAAGGCAGAACATCTTTCTATAAACAACCAGATATTCAGAACACCTGAATAAACTAGTGCCTCAGAAGTAAACACGCCTGAGCAACCCAACATACTTCTAGCCTTGGAGATTTCCAGTCACTTTCACGACGGAGATCTTGAACTCTTACACCCAAAACACATCCTCAACCTGATCTCAAGTTTCTTCGTTGTTTCCCTCCCTAGATCAACCTCTATCCTCTCTGTGACTGAAGCAAGACGTGAACGACCATTGACTTGGTTTAGGCTCGTCTTGTTTGACTTTGATCTCGAACACTACGAAAGTACCTAGAGACGGTGCATTGTTTTTCCAGGTAAAAACAGTTGGCGACCACAATGGGAGATCATTCTCTCAGTCCCAGAAGGTTTTCTATGGGGAAACGTCTACCCTGGGGGATGATGGCGCAAGAATCTCATCTCAGTACAACAATCCACATCGAGAGCTTCACCGCTTACGACAAATCAGCAAAGGAGGAAGCTACCCTTCTCATTGAAAAACTATGTGAAACCCTCCATTTTTCGAAAGGACAACGTTTAGACACGTTCGAGGCCCTTAATCGCATTGCTTTCGAAGCCAACCTCACTCCAACCTTACCCATGATTTCCGAAATGTCCATAATGGCTGATGCACAGACGCAAGACATCACTTTCACCGACAAGGATATGCTGGCTGAAGAAGGACACAACCGTGCCCTCTATGTGACCGCTCACGTCAAAGGTACGGAGTTCAAGAGAGCGCTAGTCGACACCGGAGCGGAGGCCAACGTAATCTCCCTCAAAACCCTGAGAATCGCGAGAATTCCTAATCAACAAATAGTTTACCATCCCATCGTAATGAAGGACTTCGAGGGGAACAAAACGAGTACATATGGACACATCAACTTGGAGTTGAAGGTGGGACCCATCCACGCAAAGGCTAAGTTCCACGTAATCGAAAAGGAACCAGAGTACCACATGATACTAGGAAGGCCCTGGCTACACGAGAACAAAGTCGTCGCTTCTACTTACCATCAGTCTTGAAAGCAGTCCTAAACGAAGGTATCGTCCGTGCAACTGCATCCCCCTCCCCATACTCATCAATACACGACGTTGAGTTTGCATATCCGAAAGACGAAGTATCTCAACACCAAGACAAAGTCTACAGTATACCACTCCCGAACTGGACATCCCTGGAGAGAGGCGACCCACAACAACAGTCAGGCGAGGACTCGAAGCAAGGAGAATGAGGGAGTAAGACAGTAACACACAAAAGAACAGGAAGCTTCGTGACGACCCATGACGCTAAAGGGAGAGTGGTTTACCTCCGACGCCAGTTCTAGCAATTAGCAGGGGAGACTAGTCATAGCTCTCCCTGCCCTGGAGAATGCAACTACAACGAGCAGCAAGTCGAAGACGAAGTCCAGGAAGCGCCCCCACAACTACAAGACGGGACGGACTCCACCTCAGACGCACTCGAAACAATAAATATCGGAACAGATGAGTCACCCAGGCCCATCTTCATCAGTCCAGCCTTGTCACCTGAGGAGCGCGCCAAGTTCGCGGGCTTGCTAAATGAATACCAGGACACGTTCGCCTTGACGTACGAGGAGATGCCAGGACTCGATGAAAAACTGGTAACGCACCACTTGTCCATAATCCCAGGTTCTAGACCAGTCAAGCAACAACCAAGGAATTTCAGACACGACGTGGAAGAACAGATAAAAGCCGAGATACAGAAGCTGCTAACAGCGAGGTTCATCAAACCAATCCAACACACCACTTGGCTGGCAAACGTGGTACCCGTTAAGAAAAAGAACGGGCAAATACGTTGTTGCGTCGACTTCAGGGACCTGAATAAGTGTTGCCCAAAAGATGACTTCCCGCTCCCGAATATTGACATGCTTGTGGATGCCACCAGTGGACACGCCATGTTCTCCTTCATGGACGGATACAGCGGGTATAATCAAATAAAGATGTATGAGCATGACGCCCCGAGAACGGCATTCCGGACGCCCCTTGGGAACTTCTACTACACGGTTATGCCCTTCGGTCTAAAGAACGCGGGAGCTACCTACCAGCGAGCGATGACAGCCATCTTCCACGACATGATGCACAATGAGATCGAGGACTACGTAGATGATGTGGTCGTGAAATCCAAGCCAGGGCATCACATATAGAAATCTTACGACGCATATTCGAGAGATGTCGGGAGTGCAAGCTGGAGATGAACCCTTTGAAGTGCGCTTTTGGAGTTTCTTCAGGGAAGTTCCTCGGGTTCCAAGTAACAAAAGAAGGGATTGAGGTCAACCCGTCCAAGACCCAAGCCATTACTACCATGCCACCGCCTCTGACGGTGAGAGAACTAAAAAGTTTCATAGGGAAAGTCTCCTATATTCGACGCTTCATCCCGGGACTCGCCCAATTCGTGGCTTCGTTCACCCCCTTGCTAAAGAAAGATGCTACATTCGCCTGGACATCTGTTCAACAAGAAGCGTTCTGCAAAATACAACAATTACTCCTATCACCGGCGGTCATGAAGTCTCTCGCACGAGAAAGACCACTACTCCTCTACACCGCCTCAAGTGACGTCACAATCGGAGCGTTGTTGGCACAGGAAGACGAAGGAGGGGTGGAATGCCCGGTCTACTACGTCAGCCATACCCTAAAGGATGCGGAGCTTCGATATCCCAAAGCTGAGAAATCATGCCTGTCTCTGGTTTTTGCGGTACAGAATCTTCGACACTATCTCCTTTCCAACCAAGTAGTCCTGATGGCAAAGGCGGACCCTATCAAATATCTCCCCTCAAAGCCCGTCTTGATTGGGAGACCAGCAAAGTGGCTACTACAGATGTCCGAGTTCGACATAGCTTGTGTGTCTCCGAAGGCCATCAAAGGGCAAGCAGTAGCCGACCTCCTTGCCACATTCCCGGGAGAAGACTCAACGGCTCTACACGAAGAGGTACCAGGGGAGTTCCCCGAGGTAACGTTGGTAAAAAAAGACACTGGCTGTTATACTTCGATGGATCCGCTACCCCGAGCGACAATACTGGAGGGGCGGGCGTCGTCTTGGTATCCCCAACGGGTGAAGTATTCTTCCACTCGTTCAAATTGGATTTCAAATGTACCAACAACTCGGCGAATACGAAGCTTTTCTCAGGAGCTACTCACCTCGAAATTAGGGGCGACTCCAAGCTGCTGGTGAACCAGATGAACGAAGTATACTCTCTCAAGGAAATCACCCTCGCTCCTCACAGGGCAGAGGCACAAAAGATGCTGAACCACTTCGCTGACGCCTTCATAACGCATACTGGGCATACTAACAACAGACACGCCGATTGCTTAGCGACCCTGGCATTTAAACTCCAGTTCAAGGGAGAAGAGGAGATTGTGACAATACAGAGACGGACCGCCCCCTCAACTTGGCTGACGGAAGGCGAACTCATACCAGACAACGACTGGCGAACACCCATTATCGAATATCTAGGTAACTATACTACCACACGGAAACTCGGGGTAAAAGAGTTAAAACACTTCTTTCTTTTCCATGGGGTGTTGTATCATAGAAACCCAGATAGGTCAATATCGCGATGTTTGGGAGGAATCGAAGCACAACAACAACTCGAACGTGTCCATGATGAGGTATGTGGGCAAACTCTCGTCGTAACCCTGTATCGACGACTCCAGAGACTTGGCTACTATTGGCCGACAATGGAGGCACAATCCCTGGCCCTACAAGAGACGTGCTCCAACTGCCAGACTCCCCCTTATCAACCCGAGGCCTTAGTGCGCCAGCCTTCTGAAGATTGTAGAGAACCTTTCATCAAGTACCTCAACGAGAAGGTCTTACCGGAAGACCAACACGTAGCTAGCCGTCTGATTAAAAGATCCAGAAGGTTCCTCTACCACGAAGGAGTATTATATCGTAAAAGCTACGGGGGAGGTTTACTTCGCTGCTTGTCAGACGAGGAGATCCCCATGGTTCTTAAAGAGATGCACGAAGCTGAACACCAAGGGAAGAGGAAGTTGTTCCTACAAATCCATGAGAAGTATTACTGGCCGACCATGGAAGATGATGCGACATCGTTCGTACAGAAATGCCACAAGTGCCAAACTCACGGGAACCTCATCCATACCCCATGCCTGCCACTGCGATCAATCAGTAGCCCCTGGCCGTTTTACAGCTGGGGACTCGTCCTCATTGGGAAGATCAACCCGCCTTTCTCGAAGAACCAAGAGTATATCATCACCGCAACAGAGTACTTCAGCAAATGGGTAGAAGCAATACCCTTGAAGAGCACAACCGGTGTCACAACTTGTGGAACAAGTAACTAGTTTCTTTATTCCTAAGCAACCTATCTTATTGAGTGTTATAAATAGAGGTTTCTAGAACAAAACCACAAGCATCAAGCATACGTGAAGATTCTCTGTGGAATTGATCGTAAACTCTTTTCACTTCGGTGAATGCTTGTTGTGGTATAGTCATACTCTATTAGGTAGCAGTTCCTCTTGGGAATTACCTAACGACTATAAAGACTTCTCTTGAGAGTTGGGAAGCACAGGTAGGAGATTGAGACCTTAGTGGTTGAAATCGGAGTAACCTGTAACCTTGGTAACTTGATCACGTTCTCTATTCTACGGTCCTTCTCTTTTGATATAAGGTCATTCAAGAACTGATACGTTACACACAGGGTTGAAAGGAAGCAACGCACGGCTGCACTCGGTGTTGTAAGACCTAGTTAGCTCCAGTTGTATAAGTTTCTTAAGTGATTCTTTTTACAAATGAGGTAGAGACAAGTTTGGCATAGTTTACTCGGTTTACTTGTCAGCCCCCGCTTGTAAGTAGATTTCCGTATGACCTGGAGCAATCCGAAGGAAGTCCTTTTGTGTATGTCAAACTGATAGAGGACAGTTCAAACATACAGTTGATAATTGAGGTTGCAAAGAAGGAATTATTGACACAAGCCTTGCGGTTAAAGCAACTCCTAGGCCTGTAAAGGACGTCATCTAGGGGAATCAAGTGCGTGACGATCTGTGGGGGATCTAGAGACGTAAGGAGTGTGACAATAGCCAGTTCGCTTGGAGGGTTGGAATTGGTCTCTGCTACATCCCAGACCGAAGTCTTATAGTAAGCTAGTGTTTGTAGACAGTTTATACTGTGTGGTGTTCAATCTGGACGAGGTCCCGAGGTTTATCTACAGGTCGTAGTTTCCTCGTTAAAAAAATCTCCGGTGTCTTGTGTGCTTTACTTTCCATATTATATTCTCTGATTATATAATTAAAGCAAACACAAGAAGTACATTATTAATAAACCTGATCGTTGTCCCCAATCCATCCATTGGATTTACCAAGACCCTCTCTTGTGTCGGACTGATCCTTTGAGATTCAAACTCAGGTTAACAGGTGTGGATATTGATTTTTGAGATCGTCCAATCTGACCATAAGTCTCACGAGCCCAAAAAAAAAGTTGGTTGTATTTCGGTACCTCTGCTTTTTCACTATCGAAAGTAAGCCAAGTCACTAATCACAAAACAAAATTAGATGGAGTACAAAATCCAACAGAAGACAGAAAACACTATATCTATCAATCCATGAATGCCTCTAACTCCACCTCCATTTCATCACCTCCTAATACGCTGTTGTTACCGCTACCACCAGCACCTTCTTTATTTGTTTTATTCTTTTTCTTAACTTTGGTATAATGAGCCGCCCCAGTGATAATTTTGCAGAAGACAATCATTGTTCCTTGAATTATCTTTTATTCCAATGTTCCAACTCCCTTGAAATACGTTCCATGTAAAAATGATGTGATAATTAACACCAAAAAAACCTTTGAAACAACCCTTTGTAAATCCATTATTGTCTCTAGGCAGCTTAGTTTCTAAAAATGACGAAATGGTGATAACGATAAAAAATCACAGACAGATAAAAAATGGGTGTAAGTTCCCAGCCAAAACCACCAATAGTTTAACACCAAGACGAATATATTTTTTATAACCAGGAATTCGTTGATATAGTTGCGTGTTAATGTTGTTAAAACGATGCATGAATGTTCGAAGAATAGCTAAACTAAAGTAAGAACTGAGAAATGTGAATACCATCCAGGAAATATAGATCATACTTCATACTTCAATTAAAGCACATAAATCATACTACGTACTCCTCAACCAAAAACATACTTTTTATATCCTTTAATATATGTTGAATTTCTTATCAAACAAAGAACTCACGAAACAACTTCTCTTGTCTTGAAATTTTTGAAAACAAATTTTCAAATGAAAATTTTGTTACTCAAAAGTAAAGATGAACTTGTAAGGAAAACTTAATTGAAGCTTAAAATGAGTGTTTGAATGACCGGAAGTTAAAAGTGTCGAAGTAAATAGAACTTCAGAAGGACAATGTTCTCGAAAGTAAAGGTGCCGAAAATTTAAAGTTATTGAAGTTTAAGTATTGGATCTTAAATAGACTTGAAAGTAAAAATGGAAAAAATAAAAAAAAAAAAAAAAAAAAAAAAGGTGTGAGAATGTAAAATACTCTAGAGCAGGGTCATGGATTAAAGCTTAGGACGTATCCACGTCTAGTACGGAAATTGGCCCAGCCCAAGTACTTCGGGAGGATCCAGGTGAAACCCTAATTTGGAAAACGGCAGTTCGCGAACCGCTTCGCGTACAAGTGCTCCAGATTGTCCTCTTGAGTTCCAAACACGTCGAATTGTACACATACATGTACGTGTACACCAGATCCGATGTTTTAGGCATGAATTCCAAGTCCAGACGGTTCGCGAACCACCTGGTGAATATCTTCGGGATATTTACGCGTGTTTTAACAGATAACTCTTTATCTCTTAATTGAAATTGATCTTTATCACGAAAATATCTTATGTTGATACAGGTGTATCGTTCTTGCTTTAGGAACTTAGTTAACCTCAAGTTAACTGAGGGAAGAACCTTATTTAGGAAAGAAATTCCAAATAGAGAAGGATTCTTTTAAGGAAGGAATCCTAGACATGGTAGTATTCCTAAATAAGGAAATACTCCTAGACAAGGAAATATTCCTAGATAAGGAAATCTATTCATTAGAGGTTTGGGAACCAAACCACTATAAATAGCTAGACAAGGCATTCAATAGAGGCATGAAATCTTGGAAGACATTCTAGCAGAGGTGTAAGGTTTGATCCCACCTATTTGGGTGGTAGTGAGTTGGTTCAAGGTATCTCTTTGATGGGGGTTCTATGGATCAATTAGAATGAACTATATTTGGTTTGATTCCTTGTAAATGGATACGTAGGCAGCTGAGGTGCAAACGAAGGTACTCAGATTTCTCGTTTGAGAATCTAGTCAAGATCCAGTCATCTAGAAAATCTAGAGAAGAAGCTTGTGAGGTAATCACTAGAGGTGTTGCAAAAGCAAGCTTAGCAAACAATTTAGGGTTTAAATTGTTTAGTGAGATTGTGAGCGTGAAAGAGAGAATTGTAATATTGTCTTGTTCATAATCTAAAGAAGATATTTTTCATCGTAAATCTGTTCTTGTGTCTACGTTTTACCTATCTTTCGTCTATAGTTATTTCGAATTCCGTCCTAATAACTCTAGTCATCAAGAGTACAGAGATCATACGTATCAAGTTGGTATCAGAGCCATTGATATTTGAAGTTGAAGCCATTGAGATATGAACGGTTTTGTATACTCAGTCAGATTGGTGTCGATGTATTTCGTCTTGATTTAGCATCTTACCTGGGAAAGTACTCGGTTATTGATATCGAATACGTGAAATTGTTCGAGCCGTATATTGAAGACTTGTGGTTTGTTCAAGAAGAAACACTCAAGGAAGATTGCATTAAGGAGCGAATAGTGACCAAGATACGTCAAGGAAAGAAGAAGACTTTCCTAGTTAGACATAAAGGTCAAGTTCCAAGCAAAGCGAGATGGTTCAAGTGGGAGATAGAGACTCGGAAGTTCTCTAATCTCAAGTTCTAACTTTCACAGGAGTTCAAGTTCTTAAAGAGGGGGCCCATGATACAGGTGTATCCTTCTTGCTTTAGGAACTTAGTTAACCTCAAGTTAATTGAGGGAATAACCTTATTTAGGAAAGGAATTCCAAATAGAGAAGGATTCTTTTAAGGAAGGAATCCTAGACATGGTAGTATTCCTAAATAAGGAAATACTCCTAGACAAGGAAATATTCCTAGATAAGGAAATATATTCCTTAGAGGCTTGGGAAACCAAACCACTATAAATAGCTAGACAAGGCATTCAATAGAGGCATGAAATCTTGGAAGACATCCTAGCAGAGGTGTAAGGTTTGATCCCCACATATTTGGGTGGTAGTGAGTTGGTTCAAGGTATCTCTTTGATGGGGGTTCTATGGATCAATTAGAATGAACTACGTTTGGTTTGATTCCTTGTAAAAGGATACGTAGGCACCTGAGGTGCAACAGAAGGTACTCAGATTTCTCGTTTGAGAATCTAGTCAAGATCCAGTCATCTAGAAAATCTAGAGAAGAAGCTTGTGAGATAATCACTAGAGGTGTTGCAAAAGCAAGCTTAGCAAACAATTTAGGGTTTAAATTGTTTAGAGATTGTGAGCGTGAAAGAGAGAATTGTAATATTGTCTTGTTCATAATCTAGAGAAGATATCTTTCATCGTAAATATGTTCTTGTGTCTACTTTTTACTTATCTTCCGTCTATAGTTATTTCGAATTCCGCTCTAATAACTCTAGTCATCAAGAGTACAGAGATCATACGTATCATATGTGGTCCATCTAACGAATCTCAATAAGTCGATAAGATTCAGTTGTTCACATTTCCATTGGATCTTTATTTTTAAGTAGTTTATGAGCTAGCAAACTACTTGGCAGATAAATGTTAAAAGAGTCCAAGTGTGGTTAAATTGTGATTTCTTTGTGTGCAAGTCAAGTAACATGCATATTTTACACGGGCACTAGCTAACTTGTAGCGCAATTAATCTATTGCTTTATCTCAAAACAACTTATCTTATGGATTGCTATAAATATAGGGTTTTAGAACGAAAACCATAAGCATCAAGCATACGTAAAATTTCTCTGTGGAATTCTGCGTAAACTCTTTGCACTTTCGGTGTAAGCTTGTTGTGGTAGTCATTCTCTATTAGGTATAAGTTCCTCCGGGATTTCCCTAACGAATATAAAGATTTCTCTTGAGAGTTGGGAAGCACGGGTAGGAGATTACATACCTTTGTGGTAATTATCGAAGTAACCTGTAACCTTAGTTACCTGATCTCGTTCTTGTCTATTCTACGATCCTTCTCTTCTGCAATAAGGTCATTCAAGAACGGATACCTGACTACTGGGTTTTAATTGAAGCAACATACGGCTGTACGTTCGTGTTGTAAGACTTACATAGCTCCGGTTGTGTAAGTTTCTTAAGTGATTCTTTTCATATTTAGGGTGGAGACAAGTTGTGATTGTTTACTTGGTTTACATGTCAGCCTCCGCTTGTAAGTAGGTTTCCGTATAACCTTGATCATATCTAAAGGAAGTCACTTTTGTATGTTCAACTGTAGAGGGCAGTTCGAAACATACACCAGATAATAGAGGTTGCAAAGCCGACGTTATCTCAAGCCTTTAACAGTGGTTAAAGAAACTCCTGGGCCTGTAAAGGATGTCAGCTATGGGAATCAAGTGTGTAGGGTCTTGCGAGATCCAAGAGATGTAAGAAGTGCGACAGTAGCTGATTCGCTTGGAGGGTGGAATTGGGCACTGCTACATCTCAGACCGAAGTCTGATAGTAGGCTAGTGTTTGTAGACAGTTAGTATTGTGCGGTTATCAAACTAGACGGGGTCCCTGGGTTTTTATGCTGGATTGCAGTTTCCTCGTTAACAAAACTTCTGGTGTCTTGTGTGTTTTATTTTCAGAGATAATTAAAGCAAATACAAGTAGTACGTTATTATAACCTGCAGTTAGTCCTCAATCCTTACGAGGGATTCACCAAGACTTGTCTTGCGTTTGGATTGATCACTTGTGATCCAACTCAGGTTATCACAGATTTGGATATTGATTTTTGAATCGTCCATATCTTACCATAAGACTCACAAGCCCAAACGAAAATTTGGTTGTAATTTAGTACCCCTACTTCTTCAATTGGTATCAGAGCCGGTAAACACGTAAAAGGCGTAGCTGTCTGTGTTTATCAAGTTTCGTGAATATGGATCCTTGTACTATATCAACATCAGAAGACACCACTCCAACTCAGTCATGCACAACTGGTGAAACACCATCTTGTAAAGAACAACCAATTGAGGCTGTCAAACTAAGTAATAACCGTTACTATTTCATTCCATCAGACGACTCTTCTTAGATCATAGCTTGGTTTAACCCACTGATGTTGCTATCTCAAGTCAGTTTCAAGTTTAGATGACAAAAACACAATCCTTGAAAAGTCTATAATATCAACTCGAACTAGGATATAACTTAGGTATTGAGACGAAGAACGATAGAAGACCATTGAAGATGAAGACCGGAGCTTACACACTTGATATTCATCGTCCTCATGTCATGAGGTAAATGACTCTCTTGTATTCTTGTAATTCTACCTTTATATCTATCTTTACATAATCATTACTCATTAGAACTAATACCTATGACGGTAAAAATACATTGTCGTATATATACACTCGGGGAGGATAAATTCCAACATAAATTGTGAGAATGTACATTGACCTTGAAAAGGTCACCATCTTTTAGTGGATGAAGATATGAATCTAACGAGACAAGAATCACTCAATTCTGTTATATAAAGAAAAAGTTATGAGTGATTTACTATTTGATGAAACGCAAACATGAACGCGTTCATGTGCTCGAAAATATGTTCATAAATTCTCAAAAACATATGAACGCGTTCACCGTGTGAAAACGTGACTAACTCTTTTTTAGTCAAGTATCTTTTTTAGTCAAGTCTCGTGACGTCTAGTCTCTTTGGCAAGGTCTATACTTGGACCAAAGCAATCAGTGGACTTGTTTTCAACCTCACGAACTTTCTTGAGCCCAAAGTTAACATTACTTGAATCTTAAGCAATCTAAATGGCCCTTCACTATATATAGATGACTTATGTAGCACAAAAAGATCATCTCTTTGAAAAACAATTGTGTGTGTTACATAAGGTTGTTCTCCGTTCTTCGCGGGCACGAGTGAGATCTAAAGACTTTGTATCCTATTGATAGTTGTATCTTGTATCTAGGGTTATCATAATTCCTTGTCTATTATAATTCCTTCTCTTCTACTATAAGAACATTCAAGGATTATCGGTGTGTTTTTACCTGTAAAAACAATGTACCGTCTCTGGGTACTTTCGTAGTGCTCGAGATCAAAGTCGAACAAGACGAGCCTAAACCAAGTCAATGGCCGTTCACATCTTGCTTCGGTCACAGAGAGGATAGAGGTTGGTCTAGGGAGGGAAACATCGAAGAAACTTGAGATCAGGTTGAAGATGTGTTTTGGGTGTAAGAGTTCAAGATTTCCGTCAGGAATTCGACTGGAAATCTCCAAGGCTAAAAGTTTGTTGGGTTACTCAGGTGTGTTTTTGAGGTTCTGGTTGAAGATATTCTTCTTCTCTGTTGTGTGTTCTGTATTCTGTGTTCCTTCTTTTTTCTGGAAAAGATGTTCTGCCTTGGAAGATAGAGGAGGCCTCTATTTATAGTTTTGAACTCACCCTGATCTCTCGACATAGAAGGTGGAAGTCGTGGAAGAGTGGGGGAGTGGAGGACATGAGTTGGTTTCTGTAACAGCCTGAGTTGTGTAGAACATGTCCACTCGCGCTATCTTCTCGTAACTGTCCACTATCTCCATCAGTTTCTTTCAACTGACGTAGACCGCCAGACCAATACCCCTAAAGTTATCCCCCCGTGTGATGTTTTGATGTCTCGAGTGATACGCAGATATTGCGTAGTTGAGTTGAGTAGAGTAGAGTCGTATGACTAATTGTCGCGACCAACATGAGTGTAGTGCCTCCGGGACACGAGTATAGGAGTGACCTTGGTTGTTGGCCAAAACCAGGAGTGCATAGCACCATAGCCCAGGAGGCTACGTCCTTGGCCTTTGGCCAAGGCCACCTTTCAAAGCGCCTTGGCGCTAGTTCAATCACAGTAGCGCCATGGCTCATGGCGCCACAGCCTTAGCCTTTGGCCAAGGCCAACTTGTTTGTGGCCATATTCTGTGTCACGGCCTTGGCCTCTGGCCAAGGCCAACTTGTTTGTGGCCATATTCTGTGTCACGGCCTTGGCCTTTTGCCAAGGTTAAGTAGGTTTGTGGCGTCCTGCGCCATGGCCTTGGCCTCTTGGCCAAGGCTAATTTTTTTGTGAATCCATGGTGGCCCATGGTTCATGGTGCCATGCTATGTGGCGTTGTGGCTTTGGCATCTGGCCAAGGTCGACTTTGGGGCAACCTGTGCCTTAGTCGCGGTGTGTGTGCTTATGCTACAACACACATGAAGTCATGGCGTGTTTATCCATGGTATGCTAGACCATCCTGAACTTGGGATTAGGTCTGCTTAAGCCTGTTTAGGCTGTTATATGCCTCTCAGAGAGCTCTGGACCGGCCTGGAGCTTCAATATTCCTGAGATTTGCCTCAAGACTCGTATGTTGAGTCGTATTTAAGAGGAAATCCATGAGGATACATCTCTGTTAACTCTTCACCGTATACCATTAAGCGATCTGGTTCTGATATCGAGATAGGTGTCGACATGAAGCAGATCAATGGGTTTTATGTTGGTGAGATTATTAGTATTGCACTATGATATTATCCTCTCCACCGGAGTTATAAGATAGAACTCATAGAGAGTTTATCCAGCTCATAAAATGGGTTCCACTCTGAGCTATA
Source organism: Papaver nudicaule (assembly GCA_023529015.1). Classification (NCBI taxonomy): domain Eukaryota; kingdom Viridiplantae; phylum Streptophyta; class Magnoliopsida; order Ranunculales; family Papaveraceae; genus Papaver; species Papaver nudicaule. Next base: position 22,258 of record JAJJMA010339947.1, read on the forward strand.
GAGATGAGCATGAATAGGCAATTCCCTTTAATAAGGCATGGTTTCGAGATTGTTTTGACAATCTTGTCCCTCTCTCATTTTTTTCACCATCTACAGAAAGTCCCCTGGTTAGTGTGGAACAGTAATGTTTCGTACTAAGCACTCAGATGGTGATGTTAACCTTCGAGAGTTGTCTTCTCTCTTATTATTATTATTATTATTATTATTATTATTATTATTAATTAATAATAATAATAATAATAATAATAATAATAATAATTAATCTTACATATTATTGAGTTCGATTACACAGATTGTGGACCCTACTACAGAAGATAAACAGGTTGCCGTGCTAGCCTACCAACGAGCCTCATGAGGAACCAACCAAGAAAGCCGAAGCTGGATGGGGGGGGCTGATTATGTCACAAGGGGGGCAAGTTAACTCTACCTTCCATGTCAAATTTTGCAGTATTGCGCCATCTGTGACTCGAACCTGGAACCTCCTGGAGCGCATCAAACCTCTTGAGGAACGGGGATGACCAGCTGAGCTAGCTACCCGTTTTTATTATTATTATTATTATTATTATAAACAAAAACTTTATTAGAAAAACAAATAACTTAGTCTTGTACATTGCCAGAAGGGAGCCTAGCTACAAGCTGGGTCCCAATCCCTTTTTGAATAGCGAAACCTATTCTAATGAAGAGATAGTTTTTTACATTCATTGCTGCGTTATGCCTAGCCGTGTAATTCTTCAAACGCTTCAAAAACTCCACCGTGTCCTCTCCCAGTTCACCCAGAGTAGTAAAGGCCAAAGCTCCAAAACTGTAGCCATTGGCTCTGCACACCTCTAAGTATTTGCCGCGCTTTTGCTCGATAGCTTTGGCCAAGGCTGCACCTGGGGTATAACCCTGCACCCCAACACCTGCAAAAGGGGAAACCACTGTAACATCAAGACAGATATCTCGCCCACTGTCCCAATTGTAAATTAAGATGTCCGCCGGTCTAGAACTACGACCTTCATCCGCAAGGAAACCCAAAGCAGCCTCAATCTTGTAAGGTATTCCGGCTCTAAAACACATATCCCCAAAGGTATCCCTAGTAGTGTCGTGGCGGTGTTTCAAACCAACCTCAGTCGCACAATGAACTGCATGGTCACCATACGCATCCATATTCCTCCCACAACACAAACATGGGCTGTTATCTACAAACATGGGTATTCCAAGTCTATAGCAAAGAATAGAAGTGTAATGTCTTGGGCTCATGGTCTGACCAAACCGTCCGCTGGAACAGCAAGGAGGTAATCCTGCGCGTGAGGCCGCTTGCTGCTCTGCCAAAGAATGAGGTCCCTTCTGCTCATTGAGTAGTCTGTAGGCATATCTTTCACAACCTTAGCAAAGTAATGAACCGCCAAAGCACGCATTGGATGGGGGGCTGATTCAGCTACGCTAAGTGGAGAGTTAAGGCCGCAGAACTGAGTGAAGGTTTCTTCAGCAAGTAGATAGTTTGAACCTGTGACTGGGATGCCAGATTTGCCGAGAATACCATCTTGCAACTGCTGCGTCTGCAAACAAGAGGCTAGGTAGCTATAGTGCATGGTGTCATACATACAGTAGATCCCTAGACCCCCATCCTTTATAGGCAGAGTAGCTAGGCGGTGTTGCAGACGTCCAAAACCTGGTCCCTCTCCTGTAATAAGTTGCTGCAGGTAAGTCTGGAGATGGCTATCAAAGACGGTCTGAGCTTCTTGAACATGAGATGGTGCAGTTGTACGCATAGAGAAATACAACCTAGAGACCCCGGTGCAGTTGCGTAAAAGCAACAACTCACATTGAGGGTCATCTAAGGTATGAACCGCCTCCATAAGATGAATGGTTTTCTGAGCTCTACTGAGGACAAGACTGCTGCAGAAGTCATGGTCTAAGCTCACTGGTCCTCCGAGAAGCTTAACACCACTGATTGGCCTTCCAATTCCTGATGGAAACAACCCTTCTTGTGTGCTTCTCCTGTCCACAGATGGCCAAAACAGATCAGTTTTATGCACATTTAGGTGAAGACCCCTGACTGCACCTTGCTGCTGGGTGATACTGAGTGCCTTAGAGACCATTAGAGTGTCGCCTATAATGGTCCCGTCATCCAAATACCAAGCCTGTAAATGCAACTTACACTGCTGAGCAACTTGCAAGACCAGAAGATGTAGCGTTAGCGCAAAAAGAAGTGGACCTAGAGGATCCCCTTGCTGCACCCCTTGGGATGAAGCTAAGGTGTGTTGGCCGTAGTAGAGTCTAGCAGGTGTTGAGTAGCAGAAATCTACCCACCTCGCAATGCTAGGGCAGTGAGTCCTGACTTCCTGCAACATCACAGTTCTATTTACCAAATTGAACGCATTTTGAAAATCTACCAGCAGCATGGAGAGAGTGTTATCCGTGCCTTTGGCCTCAATAAAGCGGTTCACTGAGTGGAGGATAGCTTCTCCGCCACAAGGAATACCAACTCCAAACTGGTAGTCCCCTAGATATCTAGTCATGTCCTTGCTAACCAAAGTAGCAGCAGCCTTGGAAACCAGCCGTCTCCATATATTGCCGACTGCGATTGGTCGAATGCCACCATCTGGCTTGAGTAGAGGTGTAAGGGGTGCACTTGCTATGTATTCTCCAAGCTGGGAAGGGCACTGAACTGACAGGAACAGGTTCACAATGGCTGTTATTGAACCAAGCAATTCATCCGCTACTGCTGCTCCAGGACCACTCATAGCATCGATGAAATGCTGAGCATGTAGACCGTCTCTGCCACATGATGTATCTCTAGGAAAGCTTCTCAATCTGCTCAACACCAACTCTTGGTCAGCCATGGCTGGCTCTTCAATTATTATTATTATTATTATTATTATTATTATTATTATTATTATTATTATTATTATTATTATTATTATTCCAAACACCAAAAAGAGTTTATACAGTGCGTGTTGGGAGCCTAGCAACAAGCTGGGCTCCAACCCCTTTCTGAATAGCTAAACCTATTATAATGAAGAGGTAGTTTCCGACATTAATAGTAGAATCATGCCTAGTCACGAAATTCTTCAGGCGCATCAAGAAATCCACAGTTTCGTCTCCAAGTTCCCCTAAGGTAGTGAAAGCCAAGGTGCCGAAATTGTAGCCATTTGATGTGCAAATCTCAAGGTATTTTTTGCGTTTGTTCTCAATAGCTCTAGTCAAGGCAACCCCTGGTGCAAAAGTCTGCACACCTCCATTAGTAAATGGTGATATCCCGGTAACATCAAAACACGTGTCTCGACCGTTCTCCCAATTGTATACCAGAATATCTGCGGGTTTCGAGCCACCACCTTCTTGTGAAAGAAAGCATAATTGGGCTTCAGTCTTAGTAGATACACCTGCTCTATAGCAAATATCCGCGAAAGTATCGCGGACACGATTGTGGCGAACTTTTAGTCCAACTTCGCTAGCACAATGAAGCGCGTGATCTCCATATGCATCCATACTCCTTCCGCAACAACGACAGGGGCTGTTTTCGACAAATAAAGGAATTCCAAGCCTGTAGCTCACCACAGCGTTGAAGTGACGTGGGCCTATAGTCTGTCCTAGTCCAACTGCAGGTATGGCAAGAAGGTAATCTTGGGTGTGTTTTGCCTGTTGTTTTGCCATAATGCTAGATCCCTCCTGGTCATGTTATGTGTTGTAGGCATGTCTCGAGTCACTGCCGCAAAATATTGAACCGCCAAAGCTCTCATGGGATGGGGGGCTGATTCGTTGATACATTGCGATGATTCAAGACAGCTAACCTGCACAAAATTATCAATTGCCAGTTGGAGTGTAGGACTGGAATCTGGCACGCCTGAATGACAGAGAATAGTGCTCTGAAGCTGCTGAGTTTGAAGTCGAGAAGCTAAAAAACTATACTGCATGGTGTCTTGCATTGAGTAGATGCCCAGGCCGCCTTCCTGGATAGGTAAAGTAGTTAGTCTTTGTTGGAGCAGTCCGTATCCAGGGCCATCACCTACAAGTAATTGTCTCATGTAAGTGAACAGGTGAGTATCATACACAGCTTGTGCCTCTTGCATGTTGGTTGGAGAAGTTGTTCTCAGGGTGAAGTATAGCTTGGAAACTCCGGTACAGTTACGTAGGAGGAGTAACTCGCTTTGGGGGTCATCCAGGGTATGAACCGCTTCCATAAGGCCGATTGTTTTCTGTACTCGTGCAAGCACCATCTGACCGCAGTAGTTGGCGTCGAGACTGACAGGAGCTCCGAGTAGTTTAACACCTGAGGTAGCTCTCCCAATATCAGCAGGGAAGACTCCAAAATCTGTGCTTCTGACATCACTGCTTGGCCAAAAAATCTCAGTTTTTTGAACATTCAGATGCAAACCTACTGCCCTCCCTTCTTGTTGGATTAGATGAAAGGCTTTAGACACCATCATGGTGTCGCCGATGAGCGTACCATCGTCAAGGTACCAGGCTTGAAGGTCCAACTGGCACTCCTTAGCAATCTTCAACACAATGGGGTGTAGTGTTAAGGCAAATAGCAGTGGCCCTAAAGGGTCTCCCTATTGCACACCCATTGATGAAGATAGAGTAGATGACCCATAGTAGAGTCTGGCAGGTTGAGAGTAGCAAAATTCGACCCAGCGTGAGATGCTAGGGCATTTGGAACGCACTTCTCTAATCATGGCAGTTCTGTCAATCAACTTGAAGGCGTTCCTAAAGTCTACCTGCAGCATCGTCATGGTGTTTAACATGCTCTTCTCCTCAACGATGCGGTTAATATAATGCACTATGGCTTCTCCTCCGCAAGGGACACCAACACCAAACTGGAAATCACTCAAGTATCTCGTCATTTCCTGACTGACGGAAGACGCAGCAGCCTTGGAAGCCAGGCGTCTCCATATGGTGCCCACTGCAATGGGTCTAATGCCTCCTCCAGGTTTCTGCAATGGAGTGAGTGGAGCGCTGGCCAAAAATTTTCCCAATTCAGGGGGGCAATTGCCTGCAAGGAGGAGGTTCACGATACCTGTAATGGAGGTCAGCAGGTCTTCAGATATGGCAGCAGCAGGGGCGCTTAGAGCATCTAGGAAATGCTGTGAGTGTAGACCATCCCGTCCACACGCTGTGCCTTTGGGAAAACTACGGATTCTGCTGAGTATAACTTCATTGCTGACTGATAAGGGCAACACTCCAACTGGTTCGGCAGGTATCAAGGGTGTTGTAGCATATGGATGCTTGAGTTGTAGTTCATGCAGGGTATCGTCAGTCTGCGGGGCTACACCAGATGATGTCAAGACCCTGATGGCTGCTGTGTATGTGCCTTGGCTTAACTTCTGTCTGCAGAGCTGTAGATTTATATCTTCTTGCTTTTTTCTTCTTACTGGCTGTCGTTTCTTCACTTGAGTGCAGGTGTCTAGCAGGTTCTGAATGAGAGTTATGCATCCATCCTCCCTCCATTGTGCCAAGGCCTGTTGAATAGACCCCCATTGGAGTCTCTTACGCATGCCAGACCTTGCTTCATCCCTGTTCTTAGGGGTGTAATTAGTTAGGATGCATATGGGGAAAAGCAAGAGTTGAACCCACCCTGTAACATCCATGGGTTGGAGGAGAACCCTATCCATGGATTGCTTGAATGCCCTGGAAAATCCTAATCTGCAACTAGACGGTATATGCTTTACCGTGTTGATTTGCAAGCGAAAAATCCTGTCAAGTAAGTCAGTATTAAGCAAAAGTTGTGTCTCTGTAACATCTATGTTGGCCTCAGCAGCATCTCCATCAACAAGCCCAACCACTACTGCTGGTTCTACAGGCTTTGGTATGCCATGAATAAGAACCAATGGTTCATCTGTATCTGTGATTGGTGATGGAATTGCAACAGGATGTGATCTGCACTTCATACTCCATGTGTGGAGGCTCATGCATAATGTACACAACCATTGTTTGGTGTGCAGAAGTACTGCTTCCCATCTTGCATAGACAGTAGCATTATTCTGAATGCGTTGCCTGCAGGTATCATTCCCGTCTCCATGTTCAAAGTGTCTATCATCGAGATGGCGACCCAATGAAGTTCTGGCAAGCCCTCTCCCCTTGACTCCATTAATGCATCCATCATACCCACGAAAGGGGCAATCTACCTGACTCCCATGAGTGCTCGAACAGGTATCATCGAAATTGGGTGATCCAAAGCTTGGAATCTGATTATTGGACCCTATGTGTACATCCTGTGAATTCGAAAACCTGGAGGAACGCCTGTTAGTGCGTGATGTACCCACTTCTTGAGATTGGCTGTAAATCCGGTTGATACTCCGAGTTCTTGGAATGATTTCATCACTCTGATAAGAGACCAAGAATAACCGCTTCCTGGATGAATATAACCGTCTGTAAGACGATTAACAAGGTGAAGAAAGCGGTCGTAAATGGTATCTAATCAAAGAGAAGGTGAAGAGGAACCAGACGATGATTGAACAGGGAAGAATTGAGGCGAGAATTGAGAAATTTCAGTCTTCCCCAAATTTTCGCACCTAAATCGCCCTAAATCGCCCTCTTGTTCTCTCCGCCCTCTGATTATTATTATTATTATTATTATTATTATGAAAAGGCACTTTATTAGAACACGAAACAAATAGAAAGTTTACACAGTGCCAGAGGGGAGCCGAGCAACAAGCTGGGTCCCAACCCCTTTCTGGATAGCGAATCCTATCCTAATGAAGAGGAAATTACCAACATTAATAGCTACATTATGCCTAGACATATAGGTCTTCAGTCTTCCCAGGAACTCCATAGTCTCATCTCCAAGTTCTCCCAAAGTAGTGAACCCAAGAGTTCCAAAGTTGTACCCATTCGCTCCACAAACATCTAGATATTTGCTGCGTTTCTGCTCAATAGCTCTAGCCAGCGCAAGCCCAGATGTGAAGGCTTGAACACCACCTCCAGTGAACGGAGAGACAACAGTGACGTCGAAACACGTGTCGCGCCCATTGTCCCAATTATAGACGAGGAGATCGGCGGGTCTTGAACTGCGGCCCCCTTCCGAAAGAAACCCTAGAGCAGCTTCAAGTTTGAAGGGTACTCCTGCTCTAAAGCAAATATCTGCAAATGTGTCTCGTACAATATCATGGCGATTCTTCAAACCAACCTCAGTCGCACAGTGTACGGCGTGGTCGCCATATGCATCCATACTCCTCCCACAACACAAACATGGGCTATCTTCTACAAACATGGGTATGCCCAAACGATAACATAGGATGGCATTGAAATGGCGCGGACTCATTTTCTGGCCAAGCCCATCCGCAGGGATAGCAAGTAAGTAGTCTTGTGCGTGTGGATTTTTGTTACACTGCCAGAGAGCAAGATCTCTTCTAGTCATGGCGTAGGTTGTAGGCATGTCTGTCGTCACTGTAGCGAAGTATTGAACCGCCAAACTTTTCATGGGATGGGGGGCTGATTCATCAACGCTGTGTGAAGAGTCGAGTCTACTAACCTGAGTGAACGCATCCAAAGCCTGTTGATAACTGAGGCCCTTAGCTGGAACACCTGAATGTTGTAACAAAGTACCTTGCAGCTGTAGGGTTTGTGTGCACGAAGCCAAGTAGCTGTATTGCATAGTGTCATACATGCTATAGATACCAAGGCCACCGTCCTTTATAGGCAGTGTTGCTAGCCTATGCTGAATTGGGCCGTAACCAGGTCCTTCGCCAGAGATTAGCTGGTGTAAATACCTATTGAGATGGCTGTCATACCTTAGCTGTGCTTCCTGTACATACTCTGGGGCTGTAGTGCGCAGTGTGAAGTAGAGTCTAGAGACTCCAGTACAATTACGCAGCAAGAGCAGCTCACACTGGGGGTCATTCAAGGTGTGGACTGCCTCCATAAGCCGTATTGTTTTGTCGACTCTGCCAAGTACCATTTGACTGCAGTAAGTGTGATCGAGACTAACTGGTCCTCCCAAGAGTTTCACACCATTAGACGGTCTTCCAATTTCAGCAGGGAAAACTCCGTCGTGTGTACTCCTGATGTCGCGAGTAGGCCAAAACAACTCCGTCTTTCGGACATTAAGATCCAGGCCCCTAGATCTGCCTTCCTGTTGTATTATCTGTAGAGCCTTGGCAACCATAAGTGTGTCACCAATAACAGTTCTGTCGTCCAAGTACCAAGCCTGCAACTGTAGGCTACACTCTCTAGATACACGCTGTGTTATAGGATGCAAAGCTAAAGCAAATAATAAAGGCCCTAGGGGATCTCCCTGTTGGACTCCTTGTGACGAAGAGAGTGTGTGAGTGCCGTAGTAAAGCCTAGCCGGTGACGAGTAACAGAACTCGACCCATCTTGAGATGCTAGGGCAGTGCAATCTGACTTCCTGCAGCATTATAGTTCTGTCTACCAGGTTAAAGGCATTCCGGAAGTCCACCATAAGCATAGACAGCGAGCTATCAGTACCCTTCTCCTCGACGATGCGATTTACTGAGTGGAGTATAGCTTCCCCACCGCATGGAATACCGACACCAAATTGATAATCTCCAAGGTATTGGGTCATCTCTTCGCTGACTAAGGCTGCGGCAACCTTTGAAACTAGCCGTCTCCAGATTGAGCCAACTGCAATTGGCCTGATGCTTCCATCTGGTTTTAGTAGAGGGGTAAGAGGAGCGCTAGCTATGTACTCCCCCAGCTGGGAAGGGCACTGACCAGAGAGAAATAGGTTGACGATAGCTGTTATTGAGGCTAGTAACTCATCTCCAACTGCTGCACCAGGGCCGCTTAAAGCGTCGATGAAGTGTTGAGCGTGTAGCCCGTCTCTACCACATGCAGTCCCCTTTGGAAAGCTCTTAAGCCTGCTAAGGACCAGGTCTTTATCTGCTATGGCTGGAGCTGTTACATTAGGTGTGTCAGGTAGTGTAGGTGGTGGTGCGTACGGATGTTTGAGTTCCAAATCCTGTAAGGTTGCAGCATTGGAAGGAGCTACTCCATTTGAAGTTAATATCCTGATAGCTGCGGTGTATGTGCCTTCTCCTAACTTCTTTTTGCATAGTCTGATGTTGATATCTGCCTGGTTCTTCTTCTTGGCAGGTTGCTTCTTGGTGTTGTTGGCAGGGGTAACAGAATACTCTTCCAAAAGCTTCTGAATAGAGACTCTATGGCCACCAACTTCCCTCCATTGTGCAAGGTCCTTATTGATAGAATTCAATTGAAATTTCCTTCTCACACCTGACCTTGTTTCGGCACTGTTCTGAGGGGCATAATTTCGCAACACACACACAGGAAAGAGAAGTAATTGAACCCAGTTGGAAATCTCCGCTGGATTTTGGATAACCCTGTCCATGACATGTTTGTAAGCCCTAGAGAAACTTAACCTACAGTTGGTGGGTATATACCTGGTAGTGTTGATTTGCAGACGGAAAATCTGGTCCAGTAAGTCGACGTTGAGGTCAGACTGGCTATGATCATGGCTTCCTTCTACTTCTGCATCCATAGCGGGTGTAGGTTCAGGTATTGGCTTGTCCACCCCATAAATAAGGAATTCTAAAACTCCCTCCTGTAATGGTGCAGCAACAATTTCAGGATGATTTTTACAGGGTATTCTCCATGTATGGGTTTTCATGCAGATAGTACACAGCCATGATTTCATTTGACGTAGAGTCACTTCCCAGAGGGAGTATATTGTGTAGTTGTCTCGAATCCTATCTCTGCATATGTCGACACCATCACCTGGTATGTGATGTTTGTCTCTCAAGTGGCGCTCTAGGGAAGTATGCACAAAACCTCTGTGCTTGATGCCATTGGAGCAGTCGTCATGTCCGCGAAAGGGGCAATCAACCATGCTGCCATGGTTTTGTGAAGAACTCGTGTTTCCATGATATGGGGATGGGCTGGTAAGGCGGTGCTGGTAAGATGATGAGCATGGGCTATTGTGGGTTGCTTTTGATCGAGACCTAGGCATAACAGTGTGTTGTTGATGATGAACACACCATAACCGCTTCTCTGTAAAAATATAACCGTCAACAGCGTGAGGTTGAAGATGAAGGGAGAGCGGCTAAAGTGAGATCAATCTGTGAGAAAAGGAGAGAGGAAGAGATTGGGTGTGAAGTGGTGAGGTTTTGAGACGTAAATCAAAGGGAAACAGCCGGGAATTTCAATCTTCCCTGTTGTTCCCTGAAAATCGCCTGAAATCGCCTGCTCCGTTTCTCTCTCCTTCCCTATTATTATTATTATTATTATTATTATTATTATTATTATTATTATTATTATTATTATTGTAGTTGGTAAAATCCCCATAGTGAAGATTTTACCAATACACCCCTAATTAAATCCATAAACATGATGTAGGTGAAGAAAATGCCATACGCTAAATAATAAGAACTTGAGGAAGGATTTATATTCAGAAGGGCATTCATAAGAGAAGAAATATAGTGACAGCGGATCATATCAGCGGTAATCGCTAACCACAGAAGGATGCTGAGATGGTATGGGGAACAGCGGTATGCATAAGAATCATTTCAGCGGTAAAGCAATGGCAAAAGTTAAGCAAGTAAGATGAGCATCTGATGATGGACAGAGCGGTCTAGGTGAATGGTCGACTTAGTGGGATCTGAGTCGTTGATCTTATCCTCCACAAGAGAATGGCGCTGAAGTTATAAAAGGATAGGCGCTGAGTTACGAAGAGGTACAGCGGTAAGGCGGTGAGGAACAGGACAAATTGTGTCAGAGTAGTTTGTATTTATTAGCTGTATTCCACTACTTGTAATGCCTATATA